>JBBPBX010072502.1:0-18048 GCA_038048925.1 Garcialebias charrua
CCCTGTCTCTTCGTGTGACCGTCTCTATTGATTCCTTTAAAACGCAGCTTAAGACACTTTTATTCAGACAAGCTTTTAGATAAATGTTTTTATTTTAGTGTTTTTATCAATTGTTCTTGTTTTTATCAGCTGTTCTTATTGTTTTGATTAATCAGATGTTACTACAGTAATTCTTCTGTTTATTTTAATCTTTTATTTATATGTTGTACAGCACTTTGTGATTTTATCTGCGAAAAGTGCTATATAAATAAACTTTACTTACTTACTTACTTACACACATTTTTTTTTTCAAACAAATTAAAACAAAGATATAAAAGTAGCAAAACAGACAGATTATAAGGTAGATGTAGAAAATCAAAAACAGGAACATGTCTGCATTGGTTTTTGCCAGGATTCCAACACGTGCTCTGAGGTTGTAAAGTCCCATGGCTGCATCAGAGCTGCAGTATGGTAAACGAAGTTTCCTGAGGCCTGTCAGCAGATTGATGTGCTGTCATTACTCATACGCAGTTTCGTGGAACTTTGAGTTTGCAGCAGCCGTTCTGTTACGGTAAGACTGCAAAGAGTTGCCCAAGTGGATTGACATGGCTATTGGGTTTCCCGAAATAGCCCACATTCTTGGCATTCCCTTTTCCACACAAAGGCAGATGTAAGCCCCGATCTGCCTTTGAATACCAACCGTCCATGCTTTCCACAGGCCCCTCATGCTTTGCTAGCATAAGCCTTTAAAGTGGTTGAAATGTGTAGCACAGTTGTTTTCCAACAAAATTCATGATACAGATGTTTCATTAATTTGACTGTGTGCACATACTTATGAAATGTACACTTTTTAATCCCATCATAAGGGAAACTAGACCATGGTGCAGTGATAATACTTATGTTGTAAAATAAATGTTAGTTTGGCCTAAAAAAAGCTCAATGGGCTGTTGTAGCTGTAGAGAAACTGGAGAGCAAATTGTAATATCACTGCTGCTGCTGCATTCATTCTTATGATGCTAATTTCATCAATAAAACCCACATGACCCATTCACCGTTCATTTTTTCTTTCCTCCCACTCCCAAGCTGCTGCCGCTCCACTGATGTTGTATTGACTCCTCGCTGCTGACCTTGTTAATATGCACTGGGTTTCTTTCTCATAAATATTTCAAGTCAATGTTTTCAGGCTTCTGAAAACAAACTGTCAGTAGAAAGCTAGTTTCATCCTGCGTCACGCAGGCGTTGAGCCGTGCCGCTTTTGTATCCCCGACCTCCTACATGACAGGATCAGTGTGGCTGAGGCCTCGCCCTTCTTCACCTGACAAGGTGAATAGCCTATATGCCACGGGTAGTGGTGACGTACTTCCGTTAAAATGTGACCCGTGCGCTTCACTTCCGGCTCTCATCTACTACTGTTGTTGTTAGCGGTAGCTTCTAGAACTAGACCATGTAAAAGACACAAAAGGTAAATTATCTGCGAGCTACTGGTACAACAAGAGAGATTTGTTGTGTGCCGTTGTGTCCAGTGAATAGCAGGTACAATAGAGCGCTTAGTTTTTAACATTTAATGCCACAGTTCGTGGCTAACCGAGTTAGCCTTAAAGCTAACACTCGGTTGTAGCTGGCGTTTTAAACCTCAGAATATTCAAGAGCCAGCATCAAACAGTGGTTAAAAATGAGCTGTACCTGCATTGTTCCAGTGGAATAATTGTCCCTTCCACTTCCATGACCGGGGCTTTGGGAGAGAAGCAGAGAGGACAGCGAGGAGGAGGAGAACACAACAGCTGCAGCTCAGTAAGAAACACGATTATCACTCGACTCCACATCCTGCACTTGTAGATTTAATGTTGGAGTCATGATGAGTGATTTAATAAAAGTTTGTAACTACATACTTTTAAAATAATATTCAGATTTTAACATATGTTTTCTAATCTGTAAATATGTTTGTAAACTCTTAGTAACTTCAGGGCTGTTACACCTCTGAAATATTCTCTGCTGTTTCCTTTAATATGAAACCAGAACTGTTTCACTCCAATTAAACATTTAATTTCCTGAGATGTAATTATTTATTTTAAAGCATAACTCTCATAAAGAGTTCTCCGTTTGGTTTTTTACTTGTAGGTAAATATGAACACTTGTTTTTTTTTCAGGTTTGCATCATCTGACCTCCTGATGTGTTCCTGCTGGCCCATGACTGCTCTGCTCTGCCATTCATGGTCGGTGTTCACCAAGAACTGAGAGGAACTCCCCATCAAGTTCAACTTGTGTTTATTTGTCTTATACAGGTTAACACAGAGTTAACAGTACAATGAAGTGCTCAGGATGAGAAGAGCAGATTTGACTTGCTAAAAATCAAAGAACAAACTACTGTATGTATACTAAAAGCATGCACAGTGAAAAAGTAATTATAATATTCACAAAGTCCTGAAGAGAGACGGATATAACAATGCAGCAGGATGAATTTGAATTAACTACTGCAAGTATTTCAAGCTAGTAATATAAGCTAACATGCACATAAAGTTTTAAATATATATATATAAATATATACACATACAGTATATATAATATATTATTATATATATGTGTATATATATATATATATATATATATTTAAAACTTTATGTGCATATATATGTATGCACATAATCAACATTACACAGGTTGTGTGACAGGTTATTGCACAAGTACTGTAGTGACATTGAGATTTAATTATTAGTTATTACCAGTTGTTCAGTGTTATTTATTGATTATTTAACCACACCACCCCGTCAACTCATACCCTGCAGCCCGTTGAGTTCTTCCTGTTCTTAAATGACCTTGACCTTGGATCAAAGCAACGGGACCTTGCTGACCCGTACGGTGTCCATCAGTCCACGGTCAGACGGATTTTCACAGCAACTTTGTATTGACAGTACTCGGCTCTACCTGAAGAGCAGATACATAAAAATCTACCTGCAGACTTCAAGGACTACCCTGACACTACAGTCACACTACTTACTACTTGTAAGAAAATAAAATGTTCAAAACATTCTGACTTTTGTCTTCATTGATGTATTATCACCCAAAAAAAATGTGTACTGTATTTTGGTTTAAGACAGGCTTAGAGTCGTTTTAGCCATTTTATTAAAAAGAAATTTGATGATAATGTTACATTACTGTACAAAACGTATGAGTCAAGCTAAATGAGGCACAATATTTAAACACTGTTTAAATTATATTATTATTATTACATCTTCTGACTAACTCCCAGCTTCCTCGACTGCTTTTGGAGATTTAAAAACATGTAATCAGTCAGATTACAGTGCCTCAGTGGAACAACTTGTTTGTATTTGGTGTTTGGATCCAATCTCAGCTCCTCACTGCTTCCCTCATGTTTGAGCTGTAGCGGTGGTGTCTTCCCACGTCTCACAAACATCTAGGCTGGACCAGGGGTTCCCTCATCATCACCAACACCTGCCGTGTCCTGTGCAGTGAAAGAAAACATCTCTTATTAAGGCCTGCTACAAACAGTGATTTAACAGGTTTGACTTCAGCTCAACTTTTGTACACAAACTTGAATTAAAATAACTTTTGTTTCTAAATCTGCTCTAAATCTCCTGCCTCCTTGTTTGAAACTGAACTGTCAGGTGGCTTTGACTCAAACAGTGGGGCTTCTGGCTCTCTTCCTCATGGACTGTAAACACTCAGCCCTAACTGACTTCTCCTGCCTCCTTGTTTGAAACTAACATTTGTGTTAATAAGAAAACATTGTACAGACAAAACACGTTTACTCAACAGATTAGCAAGGCTAACTATGTTAGCTGTGTTAGCCTACATGAGGCAGTTTGGTGAACTGAAAACAAATACCGACTTACCTTCATATTTATTTATGTAGTTGGACACAAAGCTTAAATCCTTTATCCTTCTTAGATGTGGGCGCTTTAGAGAAGGTCTGAATTATTCTGTAGACATTATTAACAGTGACTGTCGGCAAGTCCTGCAGAGATCTCGTGAAGAACGCCATCGCTAACACCGTGTTGACTGCAAACCGGAAGTGCGCCGCATGTGTAATGAATGCGGAAGTGCTGGAACGGAAGTCCGTGGCATATAGCCTATTGTTGTCTATTGTTTGGCCTGTCCTTCCAGAGCTTTGAGAGGCATCAAACTAGCAGAGCTGCCTACACAATAACACCTTCCCAAACTGCTTCATGGAAAAAATATTTTGATATTCAAACATTTTTATCATGTTTCATAAACTATTTTTTTAAATCTACAGGTAATGGATTTACTGTAACATTATCTTGTTCACTAATATGCACCGTCTATGGTTGAATCATAGTTTTCTGCTAAATATTTATATTTTTTGTTGTGGCTGTCGCTTGAACAGCCCATCCCCACCCCAGCAAATTAACATAATTCATCGTAAATGGTACACTACAGGTCACACGTTAAACAAAAAGTTAATTAAAATTAGGTACACCGATAAATCAGCCGGCCGATTTATCGGCCCATATTTTCTTAATTTTGGAAAATTGGACGATACTTGCATAAGAAACTGATTTTACAGATTAAATTTTTTTTTTTTTAACAATTGTCTGAATTTCTTTTACATTTCAGAGCACGACCTTACGGCCAGTTAAAACATGTTTGTATTGTTTCTAGGATATTGTTCAAGGGTATGTTTTTCAATAAAATAAGACTGGAAAATTGAAGTTGCACTGTGACCTTATAATACCTGACACTAATGTGTAAATACAAAAAAACTGACATGGACCCCCTCACCGAGGATACTGTTCTATCTGAGAGTGCAAAAAGAATCAGCTAACAAGCCTATTAAGTGTCTTTCTATAAATAAGTTGATTTTGTGTTTTTATTTCCGAAACCTTTAGCTTTCTTTTAATTTATCATCCACTGCATTCCCCTTTTTGTAATCTACAATGAAACCATTGAGCAAACAAACCATTGTCTGACAGACTGCAAGCCGAAGGTAGTGACTGCAGTCTCATGGCAGTGCAAACAAAGCTGTTTGTTTGGTTAGTGCATTCTTCACTTAAAACTCATTTTCTCTGTTTTCATACTGATAATTGTTGCTTGCAGCCTTAACTTTTTGTAAAATTAAAAGAAAAGGTTCCAAGTACCGTATTCCTACCTTGGTAAGTGAATAATATTTACATCTGCTGTGCTAGAAATGAACACAATTACAGTAAATATATCCAACAAAGGCAAACTATTTAATTCTAATCTTGAATGCTTTTCATTTAAGGAGCTTTATCTAGAGAAGGAAAGGTTCATGTAGGTTAAAAAAAAAATTTTGTCTGATTTTATGTAAATTATGGACTAAGACTTTTTATCTTTTAGGAGTGCTTGTGATGTTTTTGTGTGAAGTTGGAGTTATGGATCAAAACATCATGCGGCTTTTTGTTCAAACTTTAAATGTTAATGAAAGCGGGTTTTGAAATCAGCACTTTCCATCAAGGACAGGAAGCTACACTACACTGAAACTGCTGTAAAGGTCTTTAAATCTAAACACAAGAAGAATTTTTAGAGAAAACGTTGGTCTTGATTTCTTAAGGGGCACTCATTTTAAATGTTGGAAGTGATATTCTTTTTTTTAAAGCCACTTTTAGCTTACTAATAATTTGGCCTGTCACGATAAACAAATCAATAAATTGCATGATAAGTGAAAATTATCTGGCTCATTTTCATCTATCGGCTTTATCTTTTCGTCTCTTCTTCTCTCCGCTAAAAGCAGCTAAGCTGAGAAGCTAAGCTAACAGGCCGACCTCAGGAAAAAACAACCGTCTTGTCCAAGCTCCAAAATTCACGGTTGAAACTCGTGCCATCGTGTAAAAAGTTGTTTTTCGCTACAAAAAGAAGCTGAGAACTTGTTTACTGATTTTTTTTTTTAATTCAAAGCTTTATGTGAAAAATGCTATGCTAAAGAGCTCAAACCGCACTGAGCATCCGCCATTTTGAGAACCGAAGAGAGACAACCCATGTCACGTCAAGGGGCCTCCCTTCTTTTTTTCTTAGAGACACGCTGCTCGCTCCCTCAATATCCATCCTTCGGTTCAAACAATCTTATACTGTACTGCCATCCTGTTATCAAAAAGGTACTACATGCAACATAAATTAACCAACGTTTCTTCTTAAATTTGACAATAATGACTAATTATTGTCAAATTTCAAGCAATATTATTGTTTATCGCAATACTTTCAGAGATAATTAATCGCCCAGCAAAATTTGTTATCGTGACAGGCCTGCTAATAATGTTTTTGTTCCTTTGTGCCCAAAAAACAGCTTTCAACCAACAGGTAGCTCAAAGAGTACTGTACATTATACAGTATGTTTTTATTTATACTTGGGAATAATTAAAAAAATGAATGAATCCGCCAAGAAAAAGAGCAATTGTTGCATCTAATATTGGTGGTGTTGCAGACCAGATTTAATTCTGTTTGGTGGTAACGCCACAGAGTTACGGTAGGTGGCTGGTTTGCAGTGGTGGGCACAGTTCTGCTAATCCGCTAAAAGCTAATAGTGAAACAAATTTTTCTTTTAGCAGATTAGCTTTTTTGCTAACTTTTGAAAACTGTTAGCAGGATTAGCTTCTGCTAAAATAGGCTTCACCAACTTTTAAGTTTTGCTAACAAAATTCACAAGGTTGTTCCTGTCTTGTTGTGGGCGTGTCTTGAAGAGTCTGTCAGGCACGCTGTTGGCTTACTGCGTGTGCACATGACAAGTTGTGATTGGTCAACGCAGCTTCAACTGGAAGGAAACCAAGACGTGTAACGCAAACTGAGTGACAGTTGTCTTAGTGGTTAGTGTTAACTTCCGCCTAATAATATTTTTGACCTATGTAATGTTAGTGAAGCAATTTTTTTTTGTTAACGTAAAATGAGTTGGTAAGGCTAACTTTTTGTTTAGCTGTGCCCAACACTGCTGGTTTGCGTCAGTAAAACCCAAACGAAAGTGGGGCCAAATGTTTTGTTGCATGGCTTTTTTCTAAAACGAGATGAGCGATTTAGTTCACTCCACTTGTCAGTGGTTTTAACGTTGTTGCTTATGAACATATTAGGGCTGCACAATATATCGAAAATCAGTAATCTCAATATCAGCATCACAAATGACTGCATTACATCACAGACCAGGGCTATTCAATTGGCGGCCTGAGGGCCGGTGACTTCAATCCAGCCCACTTCATTAAATTATATATATATATACCGGTATACATTTTTATTTTATTTATTTATGTAATTTTGTTTGTTGTTCTGGGTTTGGGTTCTGTTTATTGCATTTCATTCAATGCATAAAATGAAATATTAACAAATTTAAAAGGTAACAGATTGTAAAACTTGGTTTATTTACATAATGATTTTAATTGCTGGATGTCCGGCCCCCGAGCCGTTGGCTTTTAGAAACTGTGGCCCCCTGAGCAGTTTTGTTGAATAACCCTGTCATAGACCATCATATTTCAAGTACAGTACTATGCATTCCTGTTCTGCATGCCAACAATGTATATTTGGTCAATCCAACAGACTTGCTGGCCTTGAAGCTTAGATTATGGTGATGACAGAAGAGAATGTGGATTTATTTATATAATTATTGCAACAATGCATATGTTGCACATCAACAGTTTTTTTCTAATATCCGACGGCTCTTAAATGTATAATACACGGAGACAAGACAAACAACATTCACAAATGTCCCATTTTTACAGATATTTACTGTAAATGCAAAAGGTTGCATGCTGTAAGTCTTGAAGTCATAGATTTTGAGTTGTCTGAAACTTGCATTAATTCATTACAAGCTTCCATATGATACAATATTGGCTAAAATCGGTGTTGTATACAACTCTTTGGTCATCTGAGGCAAGACTTGACCCTAAAGGTTATTGCATTCAAAAATTTCTACATTTTCTATCTGTACGTGTGTAGAATCCCAAGTTCAGTATCTAGTTGAATGTTTATTTAATGAAGAATTGTCACATTTTAAGTTGCTTAACTTTATAAAGAGGTCTCTTTTTTTATTTTATCCACCCACTGACTGTTTTTGTCTTTTTCTCTTCTGCTAGGAGCGCAGCAGAAATAAATAGTAGCCTTCAAGCAAGCTCCCTGTTCAAACTGCAACACTAACAATGAAGGACATTAAATCAGATTAACCTAACCACACACGGAGGAGAGGCTCTCCCAACCTTTCCTCTGAAGACGACGACGCGTCCGAACACGACTAGGTGGACTCATCTGTATTTGTTCGACTGGTGCATCAAACCCCGTTCTCCTGTCTCTTGAGCAAACGAGCGCAGTCCTGTCTTTAATGCACTTTCATCCCTTTTCCAGAGCTTCTACAAATGCGCTAAGCTCTTTATGATTTTGTTTGTGAGCAACTAACTAATTAACCATAGTCGGACAGTTTCACTGAGCTTATTGTTTTGCTTTTAGTTTTTCCTCAAAATGTTTGGGATGTTGGGGAGCTTCGTCTATCCCTGAAGAGAATTAAATGTGTTTAAATGAACCTTAAATCTGTATTCACCTGTCTGGTCCTTTCAGAGTCAAACTTTGACAGGTGGGATAAAATAATTGGGGAACCCTCTGCAGTCATGCCAATCATAAAGTTTATTCTACATGTCCTCTTCTTTCTGCGTCTGTTCCTGTGTACGAAAAGATCAGAATTATCATGCAGCAAGCTGGTGACGGCCAGCTTGTGTGCAGTTTTGCTTTTGTTTTTCTTTTCCCTCTTGTGGTTCTGTCATTCTGAAGTGCATTTGTCTGAGGAGAAACCTGCTGCTTCGGTAGAGTTAGCGGTGGCCTTCCCCGTCGGTGACCGTCTTTGCTCTGATGTTGACGTAAACGCACCTCAGGCTCAATCAGACAGTCCTCGACAACTGCTTTATTTTGGTGGGGATCAATCGACTGATAACCCCGCACACTAAAAAAAAGCAAAACATCAGCTGTAAGAGTGTGACGGTTTTCTCCTCTTAGTGACTCATTGGCTAAATAAAAAAATAAAAACATGTTTAGTGCAAACGGTGGTTTTGTGTTTTGTTTCTTCATGTCCTCCCACCGGCTTTAAATACTGTACCTTTTTTTCCCCCTGCTGGGCTATTTGCAGGATATCGCATCTGATTAGGAAACACTTGTGCAGCACAAGCAGATACTGTTTCAATTTGTGCAAGTGCCTCTAAATCAGGGGTGTCAAACTCACTTCCAAAAGGGGGACAAAATTAAACCCTTTTTCAAACTAAGGGCCAGTTTCAGAATCTACATTAACTCAAATCATATACCCAACATCTTTTCTTGGTCACAGGTTCCTCAACAAGAGTTTGATAGGTCTCATGTGATGTTCTCTGTTGTGCTTTTGACATCATAATCAAAGATTACTGAAAAAAAAAACAAGTGATGGAAGTATTTTACATTTCACATATCATCTTAAGGGCCAGATAAGATGTCAATGAGGGCCACATTTGGCCACCCGGCCTTGAGTTTGACACATATGCTCTAAATAAACAAGATGGCAGGAACCCCCTTGCAACGCAGTTTCAGAGGAAAACTGCAGAGTGCTTTATGCATTAGAATCACTATTATAGAAATTAAAAAAATTGCGAGAAATAAAATGAGACAAATGCTTTTTAAACATTTGATTTGTGGAAAGCCTAACTAATTTTGTAAAATTACACAATTTTGTGGTGTAACAATATACAGGTAGTCCTCGGGTTACGACGGCCTCGACTTACGACGTTTCGCGGTTACGAACGCCCTCCCATTGAAAAAGCATTGTTCGAGTTACGCGGTTTATGTGTCTTTACACCAAAAAGTACGGTACCGAAACTCAGCGAAGGACAGCGGAAATTTACAGGAGGTTTACAGGAGGGAGGGGGGAGAGTAGTACAGTCAGTGGAAAATTACTACAGGAGAGAGGTTAGGAGGGCGGTTTTACGTCATAAACAAAAGATGCAGACCTTATTGTAGGATGGACACGGACCTTACTGTAGGATGGACGGGTGGATGATGTCGGCAGAAACGGCGGAGCTGGACCGGAGGAGCAAGAGCTAACATGCTAACAGACCTTGCTGTAAACGCTGTGAAGCAGCAGGAAGCTGCAGAGCTCGGAGGTGCAACATGCTAACAGACGGAGGAAGAATTCACCAGCGTACCAGTAGGTTATTAACTTTTTCTCCTTCATTATGGCTCCTAAATGTAATGTATGTGGTTTTTGATTATGTAGGGTGCTGTGTTGGGATAGGCTAAGTGCTTGGTAAACTAAAGTACTGTACGTATGAGGTGCCGTTTGGACGTATTTTCCGACTTGCAACGATTTTCGAGTTACGGCGGCGCATTCGGAACTCGTTCGTAAGTCGGGGACTACCTGTAATCAATTTGACATCAAAGGAAAATGACATCGAAGCCAAAAATGAATTGAAGCTTTACAGGACTTTACAAGTCAGCAGCAACAACCATACAAAACTAAGATTTTACTAATACACTGTACACATTACCATATTTTCCAGTGTATATGTCTCTCCGGAGTATAAGTTGCTTCAGTCAAAAAAAAACACAAGTTGCATTTATTATGCATCACCGCTGACATATCGTGTTCATTATGTGTTTATTTAATGGTGAAAACGGCTTCATTTCATCTGGGCGGTGCTGTGCCATCCATCCATCGCAGCCGGAGCTGCCAGCTCTCCAGCATTCTTCCATCTGCACAAGCTGAGTGAAGCAAGCGTGCACGGGAGGACTCGCTGTTGCACTTCTTAGAAATTTAAAGCATTAGTCAAAAATTGCTTTATGAACATAGGAAAAAAAGTTGCTTCGGTGTAAGTCACAGGACTGACAAATTATGCCAAAAACTGCAACTTATATGCTGGAAAATATGGTACATAAAATAAACTATGTTAAAAATATAGCTTGAAAGTATAAAATCATGAAGTTGGGTTCTATGGAAAAATTTAACTACCTGCTGTAGATGGCTCTTAGAACGAGCTTTGCTGAAAGAGTTGCATTGTATTGGCCCTGCTTCGACTGGCTGTTAGCTCATCAACCTGGTCAGAATTAAATTCTCCAAACTTGTTAAAAAAAACGACCTAAATGTAAGATTAGTTTTAAACTTTTCACTCAACCATATGATTCAAAAGATTGCTCTACGGCACCTCGGCCTCTGTGACTTCCATTCTGATTTACTACAGTTCACATGTCTGTGGCTTGATTTAGGCTACATGAAAGATGAATGATCTAAAATAAAACACAGTACTCGCAGGCACTTTAGTTTCTGAACTTGTAATTGAGTATTTTTATGTTTTAAAAAAAAGGCGTTCAATACAGAAACAACTTGAACTGGACTTTATTTGTAACAGAAGACATTTTGCTTCCCATCCGAGGAGCTTTATCAATTCAATGAGCAGACTGTGAGAGAGATCAGGCTAGAAAGGATGTGCAGCAGGTTAGGCTTAGGAATGGTAATGTTCTAACAAGTGAGGAGAGTGTGACAGAAAGATGGAAGGAGTACTTTGAGGAGCTAATGAATGAAGAGAATGAAAGAGAAAGAAGAGTAGAGGTCATAGAAACTGTGGACCAGGAAGTGGGAAAGATTAGTGAGGGTGAAGTCCGGAAAGCTCTGAAAAGAATGAAGAAGGGGAAGGCAGTAGGACCTGATGACATACCAGTGGAGGTTTGGAAATGTCTTGGAGAGATGGCAGTGAGGTTTTTGACTCAAATATTTAATGGAATATTTGAGGGTGAGAAAATGCCTGAAGAATGGAGAAGAAGTGTGCTGGTTCCCATTTTTAAGAACAAGGGTGATGTACAGAGTTGTAGCAACTACAGGGGAATTAAGTTGATGAGCCACACAATGAAGATCTGGGAGAGAGTTGTGGAAGCAAGACTTAGACAAGATGTGACTATCTGTGAGCAGCAGTATGGTTTCATGCCAAGAAAGAGCACCACAGATGCCATCTTTGCTTTGAGGATGTTGATAGAGAAGTACAGAGAGGGTCAGAAAGAACTCCATTGTGTGTTTGTGGATTTAGAAAAAGCATATGACAGGGTGCCAAGAGAGGAGGTGTGGTATTGCATGAGGAAATCTGGAGTGGCAGAAAAGTATGTTAGACTGGTACAGGACATGTATGAGGACAGCAGGACAGTGGTGAGATGTGCTGTAGGAGTGACAGATAGCTTCAAGGTGGAGGTGGGATTGCATCAAGGATCGGCTCTGAGCCCCTTCTTGTTTGCTCTGGTGATGGACCGACTAACAGATGAGGTCAGGCAGGAATCCCCATGGACTATGATGTTTGCAGATGACATTGTGATCTGTGGTGAGAACAGGGAACAGGTGGAAGAGAACTTGGAGAGGTGGAGGTATGCACTTGAAAGAAGAGGAATGAAAGTCAGCCGTAGTAAGACAGAGTACATGTGTGTGAATGAGAGGGAGGCCAGTGGAACAGTGAGGCTACAAGGAGCAGAGGTCACAAAGGTGCAGGACTTCAAGTACTTGGGGTCCACTGTCCAGGAAAATGGGGAATGTGGTAAAGAGGTGAAAAAGAGAGTCCAGGCAGGATGGAGTGGATGGAGAAAAGTTTCAGGAGTGATTTGTGACAAAAAGGTGTCAGCAAAGGTCAAAGGAAAAGTTTACAAGACAGTGGTGAGACCAGCTATGTTGTATGGTCTGGAGACAGTGTCATTGACAAAAAGACAGGAGAAAGAACTGGAAGTAGCAGAAATGAAGATGCTGAGGTTCTCCTTAGGAGTGACAAGGATGGATAAGATCAGGAATGAGATAATCAGAGGTACAGCACATGTTGAACAACTGGGAGATAAAGTTAGGGAGGCCAGACTGAGATGGTTTGGACATGTCCAGAGGAGGGACAGTGGGTATATTGGTAGAAGGATGTTAGAAATGCAGCTGCCAGGAAAAAGACACAGAGGGAGGCCAAAGAGGAGATATATGGATGCAGTTAGAGAGGACATGAAGGTAGTTGGAGTGAGGACAGAGGATGCAGAGGACAGAGTGAGGTGGAGGACGATGACTCGCTGTGGCGACCCCTGAAGAGGGAAAAGCCGAAAGAAGAAGAAAGAAGCTAACATTACACAGTAAAAATGCAAGTGTTGAATTAACACCCTCAGTGTTAATTTTAACACCGGAAAAGTGTCTATATGTGTCCAAGTCAGCTGGTGTTAAAGTAACACTTTCGAAAGTGTTAAAAGTTTAACACCCATTTTTTGTTAAATTAACACCAGACATTGTTAATATTCAACAATAGCTAGTGTCACATTAACATTGCAACAGTGTTAGTGTTAAAATATAATGTTAAAAGTAACACTGTTCAGTGTTAATCATAAACATAATGCGGTGTTGAAAAAGTAAACGACTGACACCACAAGGTGTCAATAATTTACCTTTTCAACACCGCATTATGTTTATGATTAACACTGAACAGTGTTAATCATAAACATAATGCGGTGTTGAAAAGGTAAATGATTGACACCACAAGGTGTCAACATCAACCAAATCCAATGGGAAAAAATTTTCTAAAAAAAAATACTCAGAAATGGAAAGTTCAACTTTTATTAAACCCATTTCAGTATTACAGACCTTCGATGCTCAGCTCATATAAAACAGTAGCGGGGCACAATATGTTTCTTTCATCATTATCAGCCGAAAATTGCCTGTCATAAGGCTGATAATACAGTATATCAGATTAGCGACACAAATAATAGCAAACACATCATCCACCATCTATTCTGAAAGCATTCAGATGATCATCTAAACACTCTAAATGACTTTAGCAGTCACAAATAAAATAAATACAGCCAAGTTTATGTGAACCCCTTTTGGGTCCCAGTGGATTTGCCATTTCAAAATCATCGTAATACAACTGTACAGTATTTATTGGGAGATCATGTTCTTGCTCTGAAAATAATGAGTGATTTCTGGAATAAGAACCATCACTGATGTCTCTATAGATCCCATCTTTATGGCTCTTTACTTGTTGAAAGCAAGTACTAGTTCGTTAGTAAACAATGACTCAACAGTTCCTAAAATAGGTACATACTGTACATAAATTTGTCATTAACAGGAATTTAACTGTAAACACCTGTTGTTTTATGCAAATGTGTATCATAACACACTCCAAGAACATGCTCTATTGGTTCAACAATTTTCCATAAAAAAAAAATATATATACCTTTGCCTCTTTGTTTCAGTGTTAAGGTGTGTGAATAGATTTTTCATGTTCTCAACACATTATTTGACTTTGTTTAAGGTTTGCTCATTCACTTCAGATGAAAAACATGCAAGAACAGCATCCTGTGCTTGAATATGAACATAATTAACAACCTCTTCCATTGAACAAGTTAAAGACTGCACAATATTTTCAGAAACTCCAGCTGCTTGAACTTGGGCAACAGAGCTACACATGTCCATTAACTGCCACTTTTTAGGAAGACTTTCTTGACGAACAGAAGTAGTACTCAACGGGTCATCGGCACAAACATCATGGGTCTCAACACCATCTGTTCCAACATTGTCCACATGAACAGAGTCTATGGCAATAGTGTCTCCATGTGCTTTCACCAAGTGCTTCTTGAACCCAGAATACGTGTAAAAAAACTGATGAACAGCTATGTTCCTCACATTTCAAACGCAATTTGTGGCCTGGATACAAAGCATGACTAAATTTCAAATGCTGAAAAAGAGTTGAAGAATGTCTGTGCTGAACCTTACAAATGAAACATGTTGGCATATTTAAATGTTGTTAATGCTCACTCTGATTTCCTTGACTCTGGGGCTCTCCTTTGTTGCTGCCGCATCAATCCCATAAACTGTTGTTTGGATGAATTTGTAGAAGTTGAGTAGGGTTGCATCGTAGGACACAGCAAACACAAAATGCGCCTTAAAAAGTTCATCGAAGGCAGCCACTGCAGTCTGTACCACACAAGGAATGGGCTTCTGATCCAGGATGATGTAGAACTTTTGAATACTGCTCTTCTTTTCTCCAACGCAGAGGAGGAAGGGCTGTGCAGATCCAACTTTGCCAAGGAATGTCGCCATGCTTGTCCCCACCTAAGATTGAGAGACAGCACATTTGAAATAATGGTTTTAGACCCTCACAAGCAACAAATTAAGAACACTTTCCACCTTCCTTTAGCTGTGACCATGCCACAAAAGTGGATGTGACTTGTGACTTGCAAGGAAACTCTTGTGAGCTTCAGTGAAAAGATCAGTTCTAATAGGCTCATACAATTCTTTGTGACATTATGTTCCCATAACCAATTTTTTTCCCATTTCGTCATAAAATTTACCTTGATCCCTCCCATCCCCTCCAAAATTAACTATAAATTTATAATACAAATAAAAACAAATAATGACTTTACATTATACAGTCTTGTAAAACTGAGATCAATTTACTGTAAGTGAAGCGCAATAATGCATGTGAAAAACATACCTTCATGAACTTCATGAACTTCACAACACGATGAGCTGCCTCAGTTGCACTAATTTTTACACGTTTCTTCCCTTTGGGGGTTGGAGGCAATAGATGAACCAGCAGGAGAATGGCTGCCAAGTCGCTATCCCATTCTGATAAAATCATAACACAAGCAATCATTAGAATTACGACATGAAAATGCATACATAGAAAAGACTGTTGAACATATTTATCTATCAGTACATACCATAATCACGTGATTCCTCCTGAGCAGACAGAAGGTCATCCAGTGGAACGCTCTGTCTAAGGCTTTTGCTGACAGTGATGACCTTTGGTTTGTAGAATGTTGGGCCATCTTGCAATGAACTTCCCCAAGATGTCTTCTCCAAAGAGCATGATGAAGTCCTGCTCAATCTAAAAAAAAGAAAAAATACCATTAAAAAACCCAATTCAAAAGTTCGGTTAATCAAATCTCAGAGTTTCTCACCAAGCCTGGTGTATCCAAGAATCTAGGGAAGTGATCCAAGATGAGTGATGACTGGTCCAGATCATATAGCATATTCTGTCTATGCTTAAATGTTGCCTTCATTCAAACACTTCTATGGCCAAAGCTCCATCTGAGATGAACTCCAAAAACTCATCTGTCACATGCACAACAAAGTCCTGGAGAAAACAAGAAGGGTCAGGGTAAAGATGATTTGAAAATAAAACTGACAAGAATCGAGGCATCAGAGACTCTTCCTGTACCTTGCAGTGATCAAACTGGACAGTGAAGTGAGCGTCAGAGCTTCGAGAAGGTCTGTCAGGGCTGACCATGGGAGGAACCACGGTGGGCTCGCTGTGCTCCCAGAATGTGTACTGACAGAAGACAAAGTTGGACAGGTTGAGCGGCAGCCCCGTGGTCTCTTTGATCCTCACCTGGACGAGACAAACAACGATTCTCTCAGAAGGAAAGACTTTTAAAGTCTTTGTTGTAACCTGCCAAGAGGTGTGGGCTTTCTTACCCTGCAGCTGAGCCTTTTGGACATGTGGACGATCTCTCCGTTGGTGTCCATGACCTCGTAGCAGCTACATTCACTGGAATTCTCTGATGACTCGTCCGCCCAGGAAAGACTCACAGGAACAGCTCCACTGACTCGCTGCAGCTCAACATGCAACCTGCCAGCCACCTGTACACATGAGCAGAATGTCACTGCAAGATCCAGAAAATTCTGACTGGCTGGTATCCTGTTTTTTATTTTTAAGTATTTTTTTTTTGCAACCAAACTACTTCTGCATACTTTATGCTATTTAGCTGTCCATATTTTATTTTATACTTTTAGCTCTGTGATGGATGTCCTCCACCTCTCGTACAGTGAGTGCTGGAGATAGGCACCAGTTGCCCCTGACCTGGAAAGGGACAACAGGATAAGTAGATGGATGGATGGAAGCGTGGATGTATGTATGGATGGATGAGTAGATGGATGGATGTGTGGATGGATGAATGGGTGGAAGGATGGATAGATGGAAGGGTGGACGGATGGATGAGTGGGTGGATGGATTGATGGGTGGATAGATGGAAGTGTGGATGGATGTATCGATGGACAGATGGATGTGTGGGTATGGATGATGGGTGTGTAGGTGGATGGATGGATGGGTGGGTGGGTGGATGGATGGATGGGTGGGTGGATGAATGGGTGGAAGGATGGATAGATGGAAGGGTGGACGGATGGATGAGTGGGTGGATGGATTGATGGGTGGATAGATGGAAGTGTGGATGGATGTATCGATGGACAGATGGATGTGTGGGTATGGATGATGGGTGTGTAGGTGGATGGATGGATGGGTGGGTGGGTGGATGGATGGATGGGTGGGTGGATGAATGGGTGGAAGGATGGATAGATGGAAGGGTGGACGGATGGATGAGTGGGTGGATGGATTGATGGGTGGATAGATGGAAGTGTGGATGGATGTATCGATGGACAGATGGATGTGTGGGTATGGATGATGGGTGTGTAGGTGGATGGATGGATGGATGGGTGGGTGGATGGACTGATGCTACTTTTAGCTTGCCTTTAAATGAATGAATTTTAAAATGGATCATTCTATTTTCCACCTTGACACAACTCACATGTTTTGCCATCAGGTGGTCCTTCAACCAGTCGTCTTCTCTGTGATCACTGTAGATGAGCTTGAAGATTCAAGTGACGAGGCTGACTCAGAACTGAAGGAAGCGTCTGTTACCTCACTCTCGTCAACGACGCCCACTGTATAAAGTTTAGAAGACATTACAAGTTGAACTTAACTTTTGATTTATATATTTTTAAAATGCATTAGAAGGAACACTTGTTTTAATGCTTTTAAATCTTACCAAAGTGCTTAGTGACTACTTTTGAAAGATACTGTTGCAGACCTCAGGAGTTCATCAAAAATGTCAGAATCCACATCAACTCCAGAAGAGTCTTTCAGGTCTACACATATTTCACTTGACAAATTGAATTTAGCATAAACTGGAAGGAAAAAAAATACACACCTTAACTAATTTATAGCATACGGTTAGAACTTGTAAGAGCCAATTAAATTTATAATTAGAAAATATTTTGAATAGCATTTTCAGACAATGAACTGGTGGTTGAAATGGTACCCATATTGTTTGACATCACCATTTTTATGAAAAATAATGACTTAATTATTA
>JBBPBX010072503.1:0-12883 GCA_038048925.1 Garcialebias charrua
ACTGCAAGTTTTTGTTTTGTGGACTGTTAGCAGGAAAAAAATATTTGACGTTTCTGCTCTGTGGACTGTTCATTGAAGAAGCACTGCAAGTTTTTGTTTTGTGGACTTTTAGCAGGAAAAAAATATTTGAAGTTTCTGCTCTGTGGACTGTTCATTGAAAAACCGCAAGTTTTTGGACTGTTCTGTTGGAGAAAAGGTACCGGTACTACAAGTTGTTGCTTTGTGGACGGTTGACGTATTGCACATTTTTGCCTAAACTTCCACATTTCCACATTTTTTGTTTAAAGTACTGTACAGGTAGTCCCCGATTTACGAGCGCTCTGATCTACGAGGTTCCAGACTTACGAGCTGGCGAATTTTTGGAAAAAACGCAAAAAATACTGAGTTTTCATGTGTTTTTTCACCACAGTTCGTTAGCTAAACATGTGGACACACGTTTCCGATCATTTTTATGCACTCATAAGCAGTTTTTTGATGAAAAACGAGTGTTTGTAGTCGCGCTAGCGAAACCGTTCCAATTTACGAGCGAAATTCCGGACTTACGAGAGACATGGCAACCGTTCCAAATTACGAGATTTCCGGTTTACGAGCGCCTCGTTGTAACGGATCTCGCTCGTAAATCGGGGACTACCTGTATTAAGACAACTGCTAAAAATGTAAACATTTACATTTAATTTATTTTAAGCTTTTTGCCTGGCATTTGGTACATTTTGTTAATTGAAAACTGTCTTGACTAAAAGAGGCTAATCTTCAGTTTTTGATTGTGGATTAAGTCAGAGTTGCTGAATTGTTTAAAAATGGTGACAATAAATTTTTCGAAAGTGATATGTACCTCTCATTCCATGATGTTACATTTTGCATGTTTTGTAATGACAGTAGTAGTACTGGTAGTCAGTTAGCGGGTTTAAAAAGTAACTTACCATTTAATTTGATTATTATTAGCGATGAACAAAATACACAAAATATCCTTTATTTTACATACAAAATTTTACTGTGGTTTTACCAGTTTAAATTAGTTTTTTGTTTGATATTTCCCAGTTAATTTAGCCAGTTGTTGATGTACTAAAAACATTTATTAGAGGTAAGAAATGCAGGAAAGGGTCTTCTTATGTAGAACAAAACTGTAAAATTAATGTTTAAAAATGATTTGGTAGTAAGTTGTAGGTATTTAGTAATTCTAAGTGGGGTTAAATTTACATCAGTCCACACAAATTAAAAAAAATAAGTTAACACTAAGCATGGCTAATGAGTTATCTGAACTTATTTTTTTTGTATTAGTTGTACTACTTGATTTAGTACTGCAAACTTAAAAAAGATTAGCTTTTCTTACTCACTAATTCTAAGTGGGGTTAAATTTACATCAGTCCACACAAATTAAAAAAAATAAGTTAACACTAAGCATGGCTAATGAGTTATCTGAACTTATTTTTTTTGTATTAGTTGTACTACTTGATTTAGTACTGCAAACTTAAAAAAGATTAGCTTTTCTTACTCACTAATCTTAAGACTACTTTGCTTAATTTTTTTGAGGCAACGACTTTGCGTACTTTTTTTAAGTAAGGTGAACTAATTAGATCTTACAGTGTAAACACACATGAATAGACAATTGTTTTTTTCCCCAATCATTTTAGAGGTCATGTTTTATAATCATTCCAACAGACATTTAAATAGTAGTAAGAAGCATAAAGACTCTTGACTTGGGGGACTGGTCTTATAAGCATCAATGAGTGTTCCTAACATGCCCAATCATCCAGGTAAAATATCCAACAATGTTCAGTCAGGTCATCTGGACAGTTTCTTTTTTTTTGTTGAGATGTTTTGCCCTCCATCCGAAGGGCTTCATCAATCTGAGGAGTAAGAAGTCAAACTTCTGTCAAAACAAATCAGCAGTCAAACATCTCGATCAACCTTTAGTGCATATTTATGTGGAAAAAACTGCTTGGATGCCTGTTTTTAGAGCCAAAACCATCTTATCACAAACAAACTGGTTGGTCCACTGTAGGAGTGGGGAAAACATTTTGTATGTGACTTCTCAGACTGATGAAGCCCTTTGGATGGAAGTTGAAATTTCTCTCTCTCAAAAAGAAATAAAATAAAAAAATACTGTCCAGATGACCTGACTGAACATTGTTGGAGTGTTCCTAACATTTATTAAATCACAAAACAGCCTCTAAACAAACAAAAATACAACATTCTCTTTTTCTTTGGTCCAAGCATGCGTAACATACGCATTTGTTATTAAGTCTTATCACTGTCCAAAGTTAAATTAGCAAATTTATTTTGGCCAATGTAACAAGAGGTTTGCAGCACTGAAAACTAAAACCAGTAAATTTTATATTTTCTAGGATTTCTTTGATTCTGCACTTTCTGATTCTTGTTGAACATGACTGAGACAAATAGATGGATTCCTGACACAGACTGTAACATATTTGATGAGACAAAACAATAAAAAAAACTTACTGGCAAAAAGTAGAACTCAACTGAAATCTTAACTTTGTATGTTGATCAAACTTTTGTCCATATTTATGTGGCAAAAATCTGTTTGGATGCCTGTTTTATAGACAATTTAATGGTTAATGTTAGAAAAATTATCTTGTTTTCTGACATTGTTTATTCAAAATAAACATTCTCAAAATATTTGAAGATTTTTAACTGGTATTTTACTCAAGTTCTGATTTCAGGACAGGTTCCATACAAAGTACCGGGTATATATGAAGATACCTAAATAAGTCAAGTCAATTTTATTTATATAGCACAGTTAAAACAGATAAACTGTTATCAAGGTGCTTCACACACAACATAAAAGAGGTTTAAAAACGTACAGAACAGTATCACGCACTAATGGTAACAATTATGCTATTAACAGCAGTAGAATTATAATAAAAATGTATAAGAACAACATTGAATTGAAAACACAGTAAAAAAATATATACACTAAGTCAGTTCACACAGTATGAAATACCAGAGAGAAAATATGGGTTTTTAGCAGGGATTTGAACATGTGAAGGGAGGAGGCCTGTCTCATGTTGGGGGGCAGGTTGTTCCAGAGTTTGGGGCCGTGACTGAAAACACCCAATCTCCACGGAGCTTCAGGCGTGTGTTTGGAACCGGTAAGAGCATCTGATCGGATGATCTCAGGGCCCGCGATGGAACATATGGTTCCAGCAGCTCGGAGACGTAGGGGGGAGCGAGGCCATTTAGGCATTTGTAGGTCAACAGCAGAATCTTAAAGTCGACTCTAGTTCGCACAGGGAGCCAGTGCAGGGAGGAGAGAACAGGTGTAATGTGCTCAGACCTTCGTGTACTGGTTAAAAGCCAAGCTGCTGCGTTTTGGACAAACTGGAGACGTGAGAAGGAGGCCTGACTGATCCCAGCGTACAGTGCATTGCAATAATCCAGGCAGGTTGTGATGAACGCATGGGCTAGTGTCTCGAGATCAGGTCTGGACAACACCGGCTTGAGCTTAGCTACCTGCCGCAGTTGGAAGAAGCTTTTCTGGAGAACAGAACTGATTTGTTTATCAAACTTAAGGTCCGAGTCAAAAACCATCCCAAGATTTTTTACAGAGTGTTTGAGGTAGGGCTGGAGGGAGTACAAGTTTATTTGATCAGAGGCGGCAGCTGAGCTAGGGCTGAAGATGATGACTTCAGTCTTCCGATCATTAAAACGTAGGAAGTTTGAAGCCATCCATGTCTTAATGTTGTCCAGACATTTTAGGAGAGAGTGGAGGGAGCCTGCGTTAGCTGGTTTCAGTGGCAGGTATATCTGGCAATCATCCACGTTGGGCAGCATGGTGGCACAACTGGTAGAGCTGCTGCCTCTCAGCAAGCAGGTCCCTGGTTCAAATCCCGGTCCGGGGGCCTTTCTGGGTGGAGTTTGCATGTTCTCTCCATGCATGCGTGGGTTTTCTCCGGGTGCTCCGGTTTCCTCCCACAGACCAAAAACATGCACGTTAGGCTGATTGGTGACTCTAAATTGACCCTGAGTGTGAGTGAGACAGGTCCCTCTTGTAAATGAGTCCCCGTGGCTCAACGAGGCTAGCCTGTATAAATAAAGGTTGAATGAATGAATGAATGAATCCACGTAACAATGGAACAAAATACCATGTTTTCTTAGGATGGTCCCCAGCGGGAGCATGTAGAGCGTGAAAAGAAGTGATCCGAGAATAGAGCCCTGTGGGACCCCGCAGGAAAGAGACATTGAAGGGGATACACGGTTCCCGACCTTAACACAAAAACTACCACCAAATTAAATACCACCTTACAATGAGGCTCCCCTTGGCTAATAGACAGTTTATAGATGCGTTATTAATTCAGCCATAAACATTTTTATAAATCATTAATGACTGCTTATTATGCTTTAATTACCGGTGACAGTGAGACAAAACTGACCCGTTTCTTTCCAAATAATGAGCCAAATCTGTTCACCTATATATTTCATCTAAAGTTGTCAAACATTTCAGACTAAGTTACTACCTTGTATAAGCATTTATAAACCTAATGTTTTTAGGATATAATATTAGTTAGTTAGATACGTATAATGCAGTGATAAAATAAAATATTTATGAAAACAATAATGATAAACTCAGACTTCCCCCTCCCTTCCTACAACCGGTGGCCCGGGGTCCAAATCAGGACCACGGATGAGCTCAGTTCAGCCCACCAATTGGTTCCTTTGTAATAAAACTAGTTTTTAACCATAAAACAAACTTAATGACTATATCTGCTGGATGTCCGGCCCCTGAGCTCCTGGCTTTCAGTAATTGTGGCCCCATGAGCAATTTAGTTGAATAACCCTGATTTAGAGTATGTTTGCACCTTAACAGTAAAAACAGGGAGAAAACCTCACAAATCTTTTAACACGGCAAGAAGTCCGTTTAGAGTGTCATCTCCAATGAGTCAAATTTGGAGACAAGAACTGGATTGAGCATGGACTCCATCCAACGCTCTGACCACACAGTACTGATTCTGAAAAGATAGATCAGTTCAGGACACAGAGTACTGCAGCTCACTCTCGGCTTACAGTGCAAAATCTGTCTCTCCACATAATGTAGCACACCTCTTGCCTTATGTGTCACATCTATTTGCTGTCAACTAGGGCAAGTGTGTGCTCAACATGTCGCATGATCCGCACTTCTGTTCTCACAGGAAAGTTTCACTGTTCCATGCTGTCAAGCCGTGAGAGTGATAATTGGATAATGAGTAAATAAACAGCTGGAGTCTTCGTGTTTTAGCTCCTCAAGTTAAAAATTGGCTAAATGTAGGACTACCACTGTGCTACAGAGCCAAATGCACACACACACATACACACACATACACACAACACACACAGAATCATCTCCGCTGCTTCCAACACTACCCAAGCAAACTTGTCATGGAGGGAGCAGCTATTTGGGGGCCATCTTGTTGTGTGTGTGTGTGTGTGTGTGTGTGTCTCCCTGGCTGAACAATGACAGGAAGGAAACAGGCTGGAGGTGAGTGAGGTGTTAGAGCCCTACGAGTGTGTATCCAAGCCCTAATTAACTTTCTGCTGCTTCCTCTCTCGCTGGCATCCCTGCCTTCCTGGGGCACATGCCAGTTACGCGGATGCTGTGCGTTTCCTGCTCGTGCACACGTGTGCATGTGTGTGTATTTGCACGCACTGTGGTATCATTGTCACTGCTGTTTGTTTCGGCTTCTACACACTCCCCTGCGCACCTCCGCCACTACCACTCTGCTCACCTGGCACGCCTGGCCTCTTGTGTCAGGTTTTGTGAAGCCACCGGATGGAGCATAATTACCCTCAGCTCACTGTGAACCCTGGTCCCTCCCCCCAAACAAAAGCTTTCTCACACTGTATCCATAAACAAACCAGCCTCTCCTCCTCCCTTGTGCCACCCACTCATTATGGGTGCTCTTCTCACCACATACCTGATCAGAGGGTGCCCTGAGCCTGACAGCAGCTTTTTAATGACATCTCAACACAGTAAATGTTCTCTAACAATTGTGTCTTGTACAGTCGGCACCGACCCTCTTCTTTACGCAGGAAAGTCAGCCATAAAGTATGACCTATGACAGGGCTGTGCTTCTTCCTGCAAACGTAGAAAGACTAAAACAAAAATAGGCGGTTTATTTATTGCACCGACCGCCAGCCACCCAGCCCCTCATTTTGCTAAACCCATCGCTTTAAGTATCCCTGTCAGAAGTTGATGCAAACCATTAAAGGCAGCAATGATGCACAGCACCCCCAACTCTGACAGCCGCACTGTCGCCGTCAAACTGCAGTACTTTAATACATGACTAGGAAGGAGTCCAAAGACCAGAGCAAATAAAGGAGGGAAAAGATGAAATGCATGCGACAGCTGAACAAATGCAATGACTTAGAAAAAAGGGCAGAACAGCTCTCTAATGTTCTCTCTCTCTCTCTGCCTCACTCTTTTTTCTCTCTCTCTTTTAACACACAGCTGTGGTTGTTTTAAAGGCTTTATAAATAATAATTATGATAAAAAAGATCATTTCTGATCATTTTTGAGCAATCTTGGGCAGCATTCATTCAAGCAGGAAGTAGGTCTTCAGTTTACACGGTCACAAATTAATGTAGAACACCGGACGCCATTTTAGGTTCAGTCACTGGGGTCTCCGGTCACAAATTAATGTACAACACCGGACGCCATTTTAGGTTAGCTGCCGGGAGCCGGCCGAAGACTGGTGACCAGGATGGCTTCATATGGATTAATTACGAGCTGGAAACGTCTCTGTGAACTTTGTGGATGTCTCAGGCAGCAGCGGATTTATCGCCGATCGTGCCAGGCCGCCGCGCGAACACCTCCGGCCGGCCTGGCTACACCTCCGGCCTGGCTAGCTCCAGAAGCTAACACGGGAGCTAACACGGGAGCCGGCCTTTTGAACACTGGTGACCAGGATCGCATCATATGGATTAATTACTAGCTGGAATCGCTCTGTGAGCTCTGTGGACGTCTCAGGCTGGAGCAGCGGCTGGAGCAGCAGCTGCAGATTGATCGCGCCGCCGCTCCAACACCAGCTCATGGCTTGGCTAGCAGAAGCTAGCCAGCTAGCTAACACAGGTCTGGAGCAGCTGCGGTGGCTTGCCGGCCCCCGCGCTGCTCGGCCCGAAAACAATCAACGCATGGCAACCTAAGATGTCGGCTTTGACCATCTCAAAGTAAGAAAATATATTTTTATTTATTCTGTAAATGTGAATAGCAATGTTTAACATTACAGTACACTACTGTACATGTACATGCTTAAATGTGTGCGCGCGCTCCGTTAGCATGATAATTAAAAAAATAATAATAATTCACCCCCTAGCTACGGCAGAATCGAGCTGCGAACCGTTCTTATCTCCCTAACTCGTTCGTAAATCGGGGGTCACCTGTACTCACACTAGTAGAGCACGCTTAGGCTGTCTCTAGCTGGTGTTGTTTATCTATGTGCCCAGTTGAAACATCAAGTAGATGTTTTTTACATTTGGCATTTTTTCTTCTCAGCCTGTGCTCTCTACATACCCTGTAGAAAGCACCTGGGAAATGCCTGTCTTTTTAAGGCGGATGTTCTCACATGCATTTTGCTGAGCATTTTAAGGGTGTGAATGAATTACGTTCCCATAGCACAGGGGTGCTCATTAGGTAGATCGCGATCTACTGGTAGATCTCTGAGGTAGTACTGGTAGATCGCAGCATGACATTAAAAAAATACTTGTCAGCCTATCAAACATCCTGTCACTTGATTGACATACAGGGCAGCCATTCACAACCCTCATTCTCTCAAACCAGATCAGACATTTTCGGGGAAACCCCATCCCCGCTCCCCCACCCCCAAAGGTGTGAAATTCTCCCTGTGTGAAGTTGCACATACAGACGGCTGCAGTCCAAAGTTTTTCTGCACTAACAACAGATTTAAATAATGTCAGAGAGCTGAGTGTTTTTCTGCTACTCACCCTTTTTCAGCATGCAGGAGAAAAACTAATAAAATCCAGGGTCCAAAGAGACGTTATTCACCAGTTTGGACGTAACTGTGATCATGCAGTCGCTGCATGCACGATGAACAGCTGAGCCCAGGGTTGCCAGTTAAAAAAAATGCCTTATCACCTCCTTTTCTGAGCACATGTTCAAGAAACACAACACAAACTTCATCTTGCTCAAGATGAGAGTTCTGCAATGGAGTTAAATTCAAAGCAGTCTGCTCCTCAAACAAATAGTGTTAAATTATTATTTTATCTATGAATGTTTCTGTTAAATTATTATTTTGTATAGATGTTTCTGTTTAGTGCACTGAGATTACTTCTTTTGTGAATTGACGCTATATAAGAGTCAGAGTCAGAGAATCAGAGAGTCTTTATTGTCATTTGCACCGCATGTAGTTCATGTGATGAAAACGAGATTATGTACACGGGGTCCCATAAATAAACTGAATTGAATCTTAGAACATCTTTACTCAGCAAACACAATAGTTTAGGTCAAAATGCTATCATTTTAAAGCCACGGTACCATAGTTCATAATTTCTTATCTGGCAACCCGACTGACATGAAAACTACAGCATTTTTCATGTAAACCAGCTTATTTTTTGTTTATTACCCCCAATAAACATTGAAAAATCACTAATGTTTCCACAGGTTGTTTTCGTGTAAACAGGGCCTTATAGTAGGTAGATCACTTTGACTTCATCATTTCAAAAGTAGCTCGCATGCTGAAAAAGTCTGAACACCCCTGCCATAGCAAATGTTACACCGAGAGAACATGACTGAAAGGGAACTGAAAGTTATGCACCATAACTCATGTTCCCTGAAGGAAGGGAACGAGGTGCAACACATCTGGCCCTTTCAATGCTGAAAGCTCGGTGAAGTGCATTTTGGAGAAAGATGGATGGGCGTCAGCGGCTTAAATACCCAGAGGGCGGGGCCTCTGGCGCAACGCTGACGCCCTTGCCGTAAAGGCGTGAATGTATTCCTTCAGGTAATCACGCGGGGGCGCAATTCCCATAGCATATGTTGCACCTCGTTCCCTTCCTTCAGGGAACATGAGTTATGGTGCATAACTTTCTTTTTTTTTCTTTAAAATGTCTTTAATTTAATTGTTTTGGAGTCTGAATAAATTTCATGAAACTTTACAACAGGCCCAGTAATAGCATTTACCAGCATTGCTTTAGTTTTTTTTTGTTTCTTTTCACACTTTATTTCACTCTTGGTTAGTGCTTGAAACTTTAACTTATAAATTCAATCGCTGCACAAGATTCATAACAATGATGTGATGTTGGCTTTCACCTGGCCTACACAGTAAAGGAAACACTTTGTACATGTAAGTACCATGTACAGTATACTGTATAAATACAGCTTGTGACCATGGTTCAAATCTGAATAAAGCCACGTCTACACCAGAGAGGGTCGAAAACAAAACTTTTATCCTAGTCTATACAAAAACATCTGTACAAAAATAGTTTAAGGTTCTTTACTGTCAATCACATAACATGTGGTACATGAGGTGGAATGAAACTGTGTACACAGTGTCCCAGTTACATCCACCAAAAAATCAAAAATACAAAATATAAAAAGAAACAGTATGTAAAGATCTAACCTATGAACTAAACTATGCTAAACTAACGCTAAATTTCTAAGATATATGCTAAATGCTAATAATGTTAAAAAATAAAATAAAATAAAGGTCTTATATTGAGAAAAACTGGTTTTAAAAATGTTCTCCCAAGTGGAGTATTTTAAAAACTTTTTTTGTTGCATCAAATAAACTTTTACAAGCTTTTTAGACATCCCAACTATCACTAAGCCCTTTAGAAACCACAACAACAATAAATATGTTTTTTGACTTTTTTATTATTATTTTCTTATTTCTTTACATCTGTCTCACTTTATAAAGGTCTGCTGACATTTAACTTTGATCATTTATTTAAATGGCCAATAACTGAGATTACATTGTAAATGTGATCAGACGAAAAAAAAGTTAAATTTGTTTTGGATAAATCTTTTACCAAACTAAGAATGTTCTTCTTAATACAGAACAGATCAAATTTGTTTTTCCACAGATATCGATCAAATTTATTTTAAAATAAAATTATGACAGCCTGATGCTTGCATTATTTATAATTTATTTCAGCACAAACCTGCACATTACGAACCATAAGTTTATAAAGTTATTAAAATCAACACATCATGATGTTGTGTAACATGATGTACCGTGTCTCCAACATCTAAAAGATGGTAAAAACCTCTTTCCTCCACCACAGGTCATCTAAAGTGATAAAATCACTCGCCCGTTCTCTAATCCTTCTTGACTTATTGCTGTCTCATGGAAACCTGTCTCTTCTCTTTAGCGTTGCCTCGAAAGTGCAGCCATGATAGCTTTGATTCAGCTGAGCAATCTTGGTGTACTCAGTCGAGTGTTTGGTTTTAAAATTTAATTTAACTTTAAATTAAAGGCCAATAAAGAGCATTAAATTAGATATAAACTTTATCTGGGGTGGCTTTGGCTCAGTGACCAGAGCAGTCATGTTGAAACGAGAGTCAGAGGTTCGATTCCACCAGTGTGCAATTGAAGTGTCCCTGGGCAAGACGCTGAACCCCATTGCTTCCGATGTGTGTCCCATCAGTGTATGACTGTGCGCTACAGCACTGATTAGACTAGAGAAGGTTGTGTTCAGATTGTAGAGCTTAGTTGACATCATGTTCTGTTGATGATGTTCATCATGAATCTGTTGGAATCCTGGCAAAAACCAATGCAGATTTGTTCCTGTCTTTGATTTTATACGTCTACCTTATAATGTTTTGCTAGTTTTTTGATACTTTGTTAAAAAAAAGAAAAAAAAAAATCTTTTGTTTTTTTCTCTCTTTTTGTTTTCTATTGTTTATTGTTTGTTTGTTTATTGTTTAATGAAATTCTATCACTGCTGTTCATTGTTCTTTAGTTTTAGCAGGTCGCTTTCGTAAATGAGCCCATGAGGTTCAAAAGATTTACCTGACTAAATAAAGGTTGAATGAATGAATGAATGTTTGTGTAGACAGTTAAATGAGGGCACACATTGTGATTTAAAGCATTTTGAGTATCATGGTTGGTTAAAGAGGCACTATATTAGTCCATTTAAATGTCTAATGAAGTTGGTGATATTGAATGTAGCTCTATAGCTATTGTACTACAATAAGTAACTACATTTCAAATGTTGCAAGTACCGTAGTTACTGAAAAGCTTACAGTTCAGTCCTTCAGTCTGAGGAGCTGCAACAAACTCAGTCTTATAAATAGCACATTCTCATAGTGGATCAGATGATGTTCCCACATCGGGGAAACTAAACAGCCGCTGGCCAAAACGATGGCCCAGCACAGAAGATCGAAATCATCAGGCCAGGACTCTGCGGTCTACACCAATGACAAATAGTTAGGCTGATGGTCCTCGTTTTATATGTGAACAGCTAGTGCTGGCTGTCTCCACAAACTGGTTGATCCACTATGAGATGGTGCTATTCATAAGACTGAGTTTGTTGCAGCTTCTCAGACTGAAGAAGTCTTTTGGATAAAAGACGAAACATTTCAACAGGAAGAATCTGTCCAAAGGACCTGACTCAACCTGGTTAGATAACCTCAGGAGTGTAACTCCAGTGTCTTCAAATGCAACAAAACCTGTAGTGTTTCAGTTCAGTTCCAAGCTAAGTGAAATTATACAAACAGTATCTAAAAAAGCTAAGTCTTGTCCTCTGGACATTCAAAAAAACAAAACAAAACAAAGCAAAAAAAAATTGTGGAGACGTTTCATCTTTTGTCCGAAAGCCAACTGGTTGTGTAACACTGTGAGAGGGTGCTATTTATAAGACTGAGCTGAACACAGCACCTCAGACTGAGGAAGTCTTTCGGACGAAAGACAAAACGTTTCTACAATTTTTTTTGCTTTGTTTTGTTTTGTTTTTTTGAATGTCCAGAGGACCAGACTTAGCTTTTTTAGATTTTTCTACCTGGATTATTGAGCATGCATCAGGGTATACAAGCAGTACACTATTGTCCCCCATCGCTGAGGGATTTACCGTAAACACTGGTGTATAATACGCTCCGGTGTATAATACGCTTTGGCCAATATTTGGAAATAAATCCGAAAAATCGGTAGATAATACGCTTCGGTGTATAATACGCGCTGCCGTGACAGTCTTTTTTATGGCCACTAGATGGCGCCAAACCCTCCCATAGCGGACGAAACTGGTACTGCAGCATTTTTGGTACATTCTGCAGGTAAACAGACTACAGGGCGCATTAGCGCCCATAGCGGCCGAAACTGGTACTGCACCATTTTGGCCAAAATGAAAAAAGGCGATATCAGAGCCAAAAATGGGTCTAAAAATATGGGAAAAAATCCATAGATAATACGCTTCGGTCTATAATACGCAGGATATTCAAATGAGCAATAAAAGTGCGTATTATACATATACTGTATATATATTACGGTATATAGTGAAAGTTTGTAAATTTCAAGATGAGTGTTTTTCTGGACAAGAATTAAACAGAGGATGCAAGTAAACCTGAATGTTTTGGTGGAGGACATTCAAGTGGGTAGGAGTTACACTGTGAACAGAGGTAGACTGTTGTTGTTGTTGCTTGTCCAAGGCAGCTCTGAGTGGGAGATCCTAGAGATTGGAGGGAGCAATTTTATCCACTACCAAGTGCAATGGAGGATCCAGGGGGTGGCCAATGGTGGCTACCATAGATTAATCTTCAGCCACCTGAATCATTTGAGGAAACTATACATTTAAGCAGTATTAAATCTAGAAAGTTGTTTCCTCAAAGGATTGGGGTGGTCAGTTTACATAAATTTATGACAGCCGTGTCCATCTTGAATTTTGACATGGCAACCCAATATTCAAAAGGAACCTTACATGTATATGCAAGGGCGTAGAT
>JBBPBX010072504.1:0-18048 GCA_038048925.1 Garcialebias charrua
CATTGGCCTTAGTTTCACGTAGGATCATGAAATTTTGTACACTTCCCCGATTCACCAAGACGCACAGAAAACCCTCTGGCACCAACGTTGTACGATGAAAGGAAAGGCGACCTTTTCGGCCATTTTTATCCCATTGAAAATGAATGGCGCTAAAATGAAATGGCATTTTGGGGGCTTTGTCATATCCCAAAACTCACCAAAATTGGCAGACTCGTCAGGACTGGTGAACGATTACATATTTTGGGGACGTGGCCAAAATTTCAAAAGAAACGGCTCAAGAGCGCCACCTAGAAAATTTCAAACTACCCTCCGCATTGGCCTTAGTTTCACGTAGGATCATGAAATTTGGTACACTTGTCCAATTCACCAAGACGCACAGAAAACCCTCTGGCGTCAACGTTGTACGATAAATGGGAAGGCGGCCATTTTGGAATGTGGACCAAATTGGGTGCGTGCATTGGGTGCCGAACGGGTACGGGAAAGGCACGAGAGTGTTTCGGGGTGGACCAGCTCGACTTCCCGCGGTCGCCGCGAGAAGGGCGGAGCGGCGCTAAGGCATTCACACGTGCATTTTCGCAGGAAATGCGGTTTTTCTAGTTGTGTGAATGCCAACAAGGCATTCACACTATAGAGATTGTGTTTATATTTGTGTGAATGCCAACAAGGCATTCACACTATAGAGATTGTGTTTATATTTATTATTTATAGATGTTACTATCTTCATTCCGTACGTTTTTTGGCATGTAACTACTCGCACAGTTTTGGTGCCATTTCAACAATTCATATATCAAAATGTCCAGCTCGTTCAGGACAATCCGGCTATGACTTTTGGTAATGCTGCAACTTTAGCTTTTTGAATTATTTAGCCTTTTCGGCCATTTTTTTCCCATTGAAAATGAATGGAGCTAAAATGAAATGGCATGTTGGGGGCTTTATCATATCCTAAATCTCACCAAATTTGGCAGACTCATCACTCAGACATGGGGGAGTAAAAAATGATCAAAACCTCACGTTTTCATATATGCTGAAGGGGCGTGGCCTGGCCTCAAAATTAGGCATCTCGCCATGAAAAACGAAACACTAATAGCACCTACACGAAAACCGTCTAATACATCAAACCTTCAGTGATTGACCCACAACCGGTCCCTTACAATACTGAATGGTCAAATCATGACATTAATTAAGCCACGCCCCCTCACAACAGGAAGTGTACAGTTATACATTGAACGTCCCGATCGGACACCTGTTACCTAATCAGCGGGACGGTCTGTCCAGTGACCAAAGACATGTTGCTGTAACAAGCTTTCCAACACTGACCGTTTTGGGTGGAGCATGTGGGCGTGGCGATGTGGCGAATCAGCCGTCACGCCGTCACAAACGAAACACTAATAGCACCTACACGAAAACAGTCTAATACATCAAACCTTCAGTGATTGACCCACATCCGGTCCCCTGCAATACTGAATGGTCAAATCATGACAATAATTAAGCCACGCCCCCTCACAACAGGAAGTGTACAGTTGTACATTGAACATCCCGATCGGACACCTGTTACCTAATCAGCGTGACGGTCTGTCCAGTGACCGAAGACATGTTGCTGTAACAAGCTTTCCACGACTGGTTGTTTTGGGTGGAGCATGTGGGCGTGGCGATGTGGCGAATCAGACGTAACGCCGTCACAATACGTTTGGCCTTTTGGGAGCTTTATCATATCCCAAAACTCACCAAATTTGGCAGACTCGTCAGGACTGGTGAACGATTACATATTTTGGGGGCGTGGCCAAAATTGCAACAGAAAGGGCTCAAGAGCGCCACCTAGAATATTTCAAACTACCCTCCGCATTGGCCTTAGTTTCACGTAGGATCATGAAATTTGGTACACCTCCCCGATTCACCAAGGCGCACAGAAAACCCTCTGGCACCAACGTTGTGCGATGAAAGGAAAGGCGACCTTTTCGGCCATTTTTATCCCATTGAAAATGAATGGAGCTAAAATGAAATAGCATTTTGGGGGCTTTTTCATATCCCAAAACTCACCAAAATTGGCGGACTCATCAGGACTGGTGAACGATTACATATTTTGGGGGCGTGGCCAAAATTTCAAAAGAAACGGCTCAAGAGCGCCACCTAGAAAATTTCAAACTACCCTCCGCATTCACTATGTTTCCATCCAATTTAAATTCGATTTTTGAGCGAATTTTAGAAAATTTCGCTAAAATGTAAATTAAAATTATGAGGATCAGAAGTGTTTCCATTAAACTGGCTTGAAGCGCATCTGCAATGCCACGCAAAGCGTCTCTACGTCAGACGTCAGCGTCATTACGTCACACGTCAGCGCCATACGTCAGACGTCAGCGTTACGCACTTCCACAGTAAACAGGAAGTAGCGTTTGAAAACAGACATCTCGGCAAAATGGAGAGAATATTTCAGGTATGTGTTGCTATCGGGCAAGTTGTATTTATTCTGTCATGCCAACTAGTTTTAGCGATGTTACATGTTGTCCGGAGCGGAAACAGCTGATCAGTCACGTGACGTGAATGTTCGCTGCGGCAGAACTGAGTCGTCATTCCGTACGTTTTTTGGCATGTAACTACTCGCACAGTTTTGGTGCCATTTCAACAATTCATATATCAAAATGTCCAGCTCGTTCAGGACAATCCGGCTATGACTTTTGGTAATGCTGCAACTTTAGCTTTTTGAATTATTTAGCCTTTTCGGCCATTTTTTTCCCATTGAAAATGAATGGAGCTAAAATGAAATGGCATGTTGGGGGCTTTATCATATCCTAAATCTCACCAAATTTGGCAGACTCATCACTCAGACATGGGGGAGTAAAAAATGATCAAAACCTCACGTTTTCATATATGCTGAAGGGGCGTGGCCTGGCCTCAAAATTAGGCATCTCGCCATGAAAAACGAAACACTAATAGCACCTACACGAAAACCGTCTAATACATCAAACCTTCAGTGATTGACCCACAACCGGTCCCTTACAATACTGAATGGTCAAATCATGACATTAATTAAGCCACGCCCCCTCACAACAGGAAGTGTACAGTTATACATTGAACGTCCCGATCGGACACCTGTTACCTAATCAGCGGGACGGTCTGTCCAGTGACCGAAGACATGTTGCTGTAACAAGCTTTCCAACACTGACCGTTTTGGGTGGAGCATGTGGGCGTGGCGATGTGGCGAATCAGCCGTCACGCCGTCACAAACGAAACACTAATAGCACCTACACGAAAACAGTCTAATACATCAAACCTTCAGTGATTGACCCACATCCGGTCCCCTGCAATACTGAATGGTCAAATCATGACAATAATTAAGCCACGCCCCCTCACAACAGGAAGTGTACAGTTGTACATTGAACATCCCGATCGGACACCTGTTACCTAATCAGCGTGACGGTCTGTCCAGTGACCGAAGACATGTTGCTGTAACAAGCTTTCCAACACTGACCGTTTTGGGTGGAGCATGTGGGCGTGGCGGTGGCGAATCAGACGTAACGCCGTCACAATACGTTTGGCCTTTTGGGAGCTTTATCATATCCCAAAACTCACCAAATTTGGCAGACTCATCAGGACTGGTGAAAAATTACATATTTTGGGGGCGTGGCCAAAATTGCAAAAGAAACGGCTCAAGAGCGCCACCTAGAATATTTCAAACTACCCTCCGCATTGGCCTTAGTTTCACGTAGGATCATGAAATTTGGTACACTTGTCCAATTCACCAAGACGCACAGAAAACCCTCTGGCGTCAACGTTGTACGATAAATGGGAAGGCGGCCATTTTGGAATGTGGACCAAATTGAGTGCACGCACTGGGTGCCGAACGGGTACGGGAAAGGCACGAGAGTGTTTCGGGGTGGACCAGCTCGACTTCCCGCGGTCGCCGCGAGAAGGGCGGAGCGGCGCTAAGGCATTCACACGTGCATTTTCGCAGGAAATGCGGTTTTTCTAGTTATTATTATTATTATCTACAGTTTATAGATGTTACTATCTTCACTCCGTACGTTTTTTGGCATGTAACTACTCGCACAGTTTTGGTGCGATTTCAACAATTCATATATCAAAATGTTCAGCTCATTTAGGACAATCCGGCTATGACTTTTGGTAATGCTGCAACTTTAGCTTTTTGAGATATTCAGCCTTTTCGGCCATCTTTTTCCCATTGAAAATGAATGGAGCTAAAATGAAATGGCCGTTTGGGGGCTTTATCATATCCTAAATCTCACCAAATTTGGCAGACTCATCACTCAGACATGGGGGAGTAAAAAATGATCAAAACCTCATGTTTTCATATATGATGAAGGGGCGTGGCCTGGCCTCAAAGTTAGGTATCTCGCCATGAAAAACGAAACACTAATAGCACCTACACGAAAACTGTCTAATACATCAAACCTTCAGTGATTGACCCACAACCAGTCCCCTGCAATACTGAATGGTCAAATCATGACATTAATTAAGCCACGCCCCCTCACAACAGGAAGTGTACAGTTGTACATTGAACGTCCCGATCGGACACCTGTTACCTAATCAGCGTGACGGTCTGTCCAGTGACCAAAGACATGTTGCTGTAACAAGCTTTCCAACACTGACCGTTTTGGGTGGAGCATGTGGGCGTGGCAATATGGCGAATCAGACGTAACGCCATCACAAACGAAACACTAATAGCACCTACACGAAAACTGTCTAATACATCAAACCTTCAGTGATATACCCACATCCGGTCCCCTGCAATACTGACTGGTCAAATCATGACAATAATTAAGCCACGCCCCCTCACAACAGGAAGTGTACAGTTGTACATTGAACGTCCGGATTGGACACCTGTTACCTAATCAGCGTGACGGTCTGTCCAGTGACCAAAGACATAGTGTTGTAACAAGCTTTCCAACAATGACTGTTTTGGGTGGAGCATGTGGGCGTGGCGATGTGGCGAATCAGACGTAACGCCGTCACAATACGTTTGGCCTTTGGGGAGCTTTATCATATCCCAAAACTCACCAAATTTGGCAGACTCGTCAGGACTGGTGAAAAATTACATATTTTGGGGGCGTGGCCAAAATTGCAACAGAAACGGCTCAAGAGCGCCACCTAGAATATTTCAAACTACCCTCCGCATTGGCCTTAGTTTCACGTAGGATCATGAAATTTGGTACACCTCCCCGATTCACCAAGGCGCACAGAAAACCCTCTGGCACCAACGTTGTACGATGAAAGGAAAGGCGACATTTTCGGCCATTTTTATCCCATTGAAAATGAATGGAGCTAAAATGAAATAGCATTTTGGGGGCTTTTTCATATCCCAAAACTCACCAAAATTGGCAGACTCATCAGGACTGGTGAACGATTACATATTTTGGGGGCGTGGCCAAAATTGCAACAGAAACGGCTCAAGAGCGCCACCTAGAAAATTTCAAACTACCCTTCGCATTGGCCTTAGTTTCACGTAGGATCATGAAATTTGGTACGCTTGTCCAATTCACAAAGACGCACAGAAAACCCTCTGGCATCAACGGTGTACGATAAATGGGAAGGCGGCCATTTTGGAATGTGGACCAAATCGGGTGCACGCATTGGGTGCCGAACGGGTACGGGAAAGGCACGAGAGTGTTTCGGGGTGGACCAGCTAGACTTCCCGCGGTCGTCGCGAGAAGGGCGGAGCGGCGCTAAGGCATTCACACGTGCATTTTCGTAGGAAATGCGGTTTTTCTAGTTATTATCTACAGTTTATAGATGTTACTATCTTCATTCCGTACGTTTTTTGGCATGTAACTACTCGCACAGTTTTGGTGCGATTTCAACAATTCATATATCAAAATGTTCAGCTCATTTAGGACAATCCGGCTATGACTTTTGGTAATGCTGCAACTTTAGCTTTTTGAGATATTCAGCCTTTTCGGCCATCTTTTTCCCATTGAAAATGAATGGAGCTAAAATGAAATGGCCGTTTGGGGGCTTTATTATATCCTAAATCTCACCAAATTTGGCAGACTCATCACTCAGACATGCAGGAGTAACAAATGATCAAAACCTCATGTTTTCATATATGATGAAGGGGCGTGGCCTGGCCTCAAAGTTAGGTATCTCGCCATGAAAAACGAAACACTAATAGCACCTACACGAAAACTGTCTAATACATCAAACCTTCAGTGATTGACCCACAACCAGTCCCCTGCAATACTGAATGGTCAAATCATGACATTAATTAAGCCACGCCCCCTCACAACAGGAAGTGTACAGTTGTACATTGAACGTCCCGATCGGACACCTGTTACCTAATCAGCGTGACGGTCTGTCCAGTGACCAAAGACATGTTGCTGTAACAAGCTTTCCAACACTGACCGTTTTGGGTGGAGCATGTGGGCGTGGCAATATGGCGAATCAGACGTAACGCCATCACAAACGAAACACTAATAGCACCTACACGAAAACTGTCTAATACATCAAACCTTCAGTGATATACCCACATCCGGTCCCCTGCAATACTGACTGGTCAAATCATGACAATAACTAAGCCACGCCCCCTCACAACAGGAAGTGTACAGTTGTACATTGAACGTCCGGATTGGACACCTGTTACCTAATCAGCGTGACGGTCTGTCCAGTGACCAAAGACATAGTGTTGTAACAAGCTTTCCAACAATGACTGTTTTGGGTGGAGCATGTGGGCGTGGCGATGTGGCGAATCAGACGTAACGCCGTCACAATACGTTTGGCCTTTGGGGAGCTTTATCATATCCCAAAACTCACCAAATTTGGCAGACTCGTCAGGACTGGTGAAAAATTACATATTTTGGGGGCGTGGCCAAAATTGCAACAGAAACGGCTCAAGAGCGCCACCTAGAATATTTCAAACTACCCTCCGCATTGGCCTTAGTTTCACGTAGGATCATGAAATTTGGTACACTTGTCCAATTCACCAAGACGCACAGAAAACCCTCTGGCGTCAACGTTGTACGATAAATGGGAAGGCGGCCATTTTGGAATGTGGACCAAATCGAGTGCACGCACTAGGTGCCGAACTGGTACGGGAAAGGCACGAGAGCGTTTCGGGGTGGACCAGCTCGACTTCCCGCGGTCGCCGCGAGAAGGGCGGAGCGGCGCTAAGGCATTCACACGTGCATTTTCGCAGGAAATGCGGTTTTTCTAGTTATTATTATAGTTACTATCTTCCGTCCGTACGTTTTTTGGCACGCTACTCCTCCTAGAGTATTTGTGCCATTTCAACGATTCATATATCAAAATGTTCAGCTCGTTCAGGACAATCCAGCTATGACTTTTGGTAATGCTGCAAGTTGCGCTTTTTGAAATATTAAGCCTTTTCGGCCATTTTTTTCCCATTGAAAATGAATGGAGCTAAAATGAAATGGTCTTTTGGGGGCTTTATCATACCCTAAAACTCACCAAATTTGGCAGACTCATCACTCAGACATGCAGGAGTAACAAATGATCAAAACCTCGCATTTTCATATATGCTGAAGGGGCGTGGCCTGGCCTCAAAGTTAGGCATCTCGCCATGAAAAACGAAACACTAATAGCACCTACACGAAAACCGTCTAATACATCAAACCTTCAGTGATTGACCCACAACCACTCCCCTGCAATACTGAATGGTCAAATCATGACATTAATTAAGCCACGCCCCCTCACAACAGGAAGTGTACAGTTATACATTGAACGTCCCGATCGGACACCTGTTACCTAATCAGCGGGACGGTCTGTCCAGTGACCGAAGACATGTTGCTGTAACAAGCTTTCCAACACTGACCGTTTTGGGTGGAGCATGTGGGCGTGGCGATGTGGCGAATCAGCCGTCACGCCGTCACAAACGAAACACTAATAGCACCTACACGAAAACAGTCTAATACATCAAACCTTCAGTGATTGACCCACATCCGGTCCCCTGCAATACTGAATGGTCAAATCATGACAATAATTAAGCCACGCCCCCTCACAACAGGAAGTGTACAGTTATACATTGAACATCCCGATCGGACACCTGTTACCTAATCAGCGGGACGGTCTGTCCAGTGACCGAAGACATGTTGCTGTAACAAGCTTTCCAACACTGACCGTTTTGGGTGGAGCATGTGGGCGTGGCGATGTGGCGAATCAGACGTAACGCCGTCACAATACGTTTGGCCTTTTGGGAGCTTTATCATATCCCAAAACTCACCAAATTTGGCAGACTCGTCAGGACTGGTGAAAAATTACATATTTTGGGGGCGTGGCCAAAATTGCAACAGAAAGGGCTCAAGAGCGCCACCTAGAATATTTCAAACTACCCTCCGCATTGGCCTTAGTTTCACGTAGGATCATGAAATTTGGTACACCTCCCCGATTCACCAAGGCGCACAGAAAACCCTCTGGCACCAACGTTGTACGATGAAAGGAAAGGCGACCTTTTCGGCCATTTTTATCCCATTGAAAATGAATGGAGCTAAAATGAAATAGCATTTTGGGGGCTTTTTCATATCCCAAAACTCACCAAAATTGGCAGACTCATCAGGACTGGTGAACGATTACATATTTTGGGGGCGTGGCCAAAATTTCAAAAGAAACGGCTCAAGAGCGCCACCTAGAAAATTTCAAACTACCCTCCGCATTGGCCTTAGTTTCACGTAGGATCATGAAATTTGGTACACTTGTCCAATTCACAAAGACGTACAGAAAACCCTCTGGCATCAACATTGTACGATAAATGGGAAGGCGGCCATTTTGGAATGTGGACCAAATTGGGTGCATACATTGGGTGCCGAACGGGTACGGGAAAAGCACGAGAGTGTTTCAGGGTGGACTAGCTCGACTTCCCGCGGTCGCCACGAGAAGGGCGGAGCGGCGCTAAGGCATTCACACGTGCATTTTCGTAGGAAATGCAAATTTTCTAGTTGTGTGAATGCCAACAAGGCATTCACACTATAGAGATTGTGTTTATATTTAATATTATTATTATAGTTACTATCTTCCGTCCGTACGTTTTTTGGCATCCTACTCCTCCTAGAGTATTTGTGCCATTTCAACGATTCATATATCAAAATGTTCAGCTCGTTCAGGACAATCCAGCTATGACTTTTGGTAATGTTGCAACTTTCGCTTTTTGAAATATTAAGCCTTTTCGGCCATTTTTTTCCCATTGAAAATGAATGGAGCTAAAATGAAATGGCCTTTTGGAGGATTTATCATATCCTAAATCTCACCAAATTTGGCAGACTCATCACTCAGACATGGGGGAGTAAAAAATGATCAAAACCTCGCGTTTTTATATATGGTGAAGGGGCGTGGCCTGGCCTCAAAGTTAGGTATCTCGCCATGAAAAACGAAACACTAATAGCACCTACACGAAAACCGTCTAATACATCAAACCTTCAGTGATTGACCCACAACCGGTCCCCTACAATACTGAATGGTCAAATCATGACATTAATTAAGCCACGCCCCCTCACAACAGGAAGTGTACAGTTATACATTGAACGTCCCGATCGGACACCTGTTACCTAATCAGCGGGACGGTCTGTCCAGTGACCGAAGACATGTTGCTGTAACAAGCTTTCCAACACTGACCGTTTTGGGTGGAGCATGTGGGCGTGGCGACGTGGCGAATCAGACGTAACGCCGTCACAATACGTTTGGCCTTTTGGGGGCTTTATCATATCCCAAAACTCACCAAATTTGGCAGACTCGTCAGGACTGGTGAAAAATTACATATTTTGGGGGCGTGGCCAAAATTGCAAAAGAAACGGCTCAAGAGCGCCACCTAGAATATTTCAAACTACCCTCCGCATTGGCCTTAGTTTCACGTAGGATCATGAAATTTGGTACACTTGTCCAATTCACCAAGACGCACAGAAAACCCTCTGGCATCAACGTTGTACGATAAATGGGAAGGCGGCCATTTTGGAATGTGGACCAAATCAAGTGCACGCATTAGGTGCCGAACGGGTACGGGAAAGGCACGAGAGTGTTTTAGGGTGGACCAGCTCGACTTCCCGCGGTCGCCGCGAGAAGGGCGGAGCGGCGCTAAGGCATTCACACGTGCATTTTCGTAGGAAATGCGGTTTTTCTAGTTATTATTCTTATATGTTACTATCTTCCGTCCGTACGTTTTTTGGCGTCCTACTCCTCCTACAGTTTTTGTGCCAATTCAACAAATCATATATCAAAATGTTCAGCTCGCTCAGGACAATCCAGCTATGAGTTTTGGTAATGCTGCAACTTTCGCTTTTTGAAATATTAAGCCTTTTCGGCCATTTTTTTCCCATTGAAAATGAATGGAGCTAAAATGAATTGGCCTTTTGGGGGCTTTATCATATCCTAAATCTCACCAAATTTGGCAGACTCATCATTCAGACATGGGGCAGTAATAAATGATCAACAGCTCGCGTTTTCATATATGCTGAAGGGGCGTGGCCTGGCCTCAAAGTTAGGCATCTCGCCATGAAAAACGAAACACTAATAGCACCTACACAAAAACTGTCTAATACATCAAACCTTCAGTGATTGACCCACATCTGGTCCCCTGCAATACTGAATGGTCAAATCATGACATTAATTAAGCCACGCCCCCTCACAACAGGAAGTGTACAGTTGTACATTGAACGTCCCGATCGGACACCTGTTACCTAATCAGCGTGACGGTCTGTCCAGTGACCAAAGACATGCTGCTGTTACAAGCTTTCCAACACTGACCATTTTGGGTGGAGCTTGTGGGCGTGGCGATGTGGCGAATCGGACGTAACGCCGTCACAAACGAAACACTAATAGCACCTACACGAAAACTGTCTAATACATCAAACCTTCAGTGATTGACCCACATCCCGTCCCCTGCAATACTGAACGGTCAAATCATGACATTAATTAAGCCACGCCCCCTCACAACAGGAAGTGTACAGTTGTACATTGAACGTCCCGATCGGACACCTGTTACCTAATCAGCGTGACGGTCTGTCCAGTGACCAAAGACATGTTGCTGTAACAAGCTTTCCACGACTGGTTGTTTTGGGTGGAGCATGTGGGCGTGGCGATGTGGCGAATCAGACGTAACGCCGTCACAATACGTTTGGCCTTTTGGGAGCTTTATCATATCCCAAAACTCACCAAATTTGGCAGACTCGTCAGGACTGGTGAAAAATTACATATTTTGGGGGCGTGGCCAAAATTGCAACAGAAACGGCTCAAGAGCGCCACCTAGAATATTTCAAACTACCCTCCGCATTGGCCTTAGTTTCACGTAGGATCATGAAATTTGGTACAGTTGTCCAATTCACCAAGACGCACAGAAAACCCTCTGGCACCAACGTTGTACGATAAATGGGAAGGCGGCCATTTTGGAATGTGGACCAAATCGGGTGCACGCATTGGGTGCCGAACGGGTACGGGAAAGGCACGAGAGCGTTTCAGGGTGGACTAGCTCGACTTCCCGCGGTCGCCACGAGAAGGGCGGAGCGGCGCTAAGGCATTCACACGTGCATTTTCGTAGGAAATGCGGTTTTTCTAGTTGTGTGAATGCCAACAAGGCATTCACACTATAGAGATTGTGTTTATATTTGTGTGAATGCCAACAAGGCATTCACACTATAGAGATTGTGTTTATATTTGTGTGAATGCCAACAAGGCATTCACACTATAGAGATTGTGTTTATATTTATTATTATCTACAGTTTATAGATGTTACTATCTTCATTCCGTACGTTTTTTGGCATGTAACTACTCGCACAGTTTTGGTGCGATTTCAACAATTCATATATCAAAATGTTCAGCTCATTTAGGACAATCCGGCTATGACTTTTGGTAATGCTGCAACTTTAGCTTTTTGAGATATTCAGCCTTTTCGGCCATCTTTTTCCCATTGAAAATGAATGGAGCTAAAATGAAATGGCCGTTTGGGGGCTTTATCATATCCTAAATCTCACCAAATTTGGCAGACTCATCACTCAGACATGGGGGAGTAAAAAATGATCAAAACCTCATGTTTTCATATATGATGAAGGGGCGTGGCCTGGCCTCAAAGTTAGGTATCTCGCCATGAAAAACGAAACACTAATAGCACCTACACGAAAACTGTCTAATACATCAAACCTTCAGTGATTGACCCACAACCAGTCCCCTGCAATACTGAATGGTCAAATCATGACATTAATTAAGCCACGCCCCCTCACAACAGGAAGTGTACAGTTGTACATTGAACGTCCCGATCGGACACCTGTTACCTAATCAGCGTGACGGTCTGTCCAGTGACCGAAGACATGTTGCTGTAACAAGCTTTCCACGACTGGTTGTTTTGGGTGGAGCATGTGGGCGTGGCGATGTGGCGAATCAGACGTAACGCCGTCACAATACGTTTGGCCTTTTGGGAGCTTTATCATATCCCAAAACTCACCAAATTTGGCAGACTCGTCAGGACTGGTGAACGATTACATATTTTGGGGGCGTGGCCAAAATTGCAACAGAAAGGGCTCAAGAGCGCCACCTAGAATATTTCAAACTACCCTCCGCATTGGCCTTAGTTTCACGTAGGATCATGAAATTTGGTACACCTCCCCGATTCACCAAGGCGCACAGAAAACCCTCTGGCACCAACGTTGTGCGATGAAAGGAAAGGCGACCTTTTCGGCCATTTTTATCCCATTGAAAATGAATGGAGCTAAAATGAAATAGCATTTTGGGGGCTTTTTCATATCCCAAAACTCACCAAAATTGGCGGACTCATCAGGACTGGTGAACGATTACATATTTTGGGGGCGTGGCCAAAATTTCAAAAGAAACGGCTCAAGAGCGCCACCTAGAAAATTTCAAACTACCCTCCGCATTGGCCTTAGTTTCACGTAGGATCATGAAATTTGGTACGCTTGTCCAATTCACCAAGACGCACAGAAAACCCTCTGGCATCAACGTTGTACGATAAATGGGAAGGCGGCCATTTTGGAATGTGGACCAAATTGGGTGCGTGCATTGGGTGCCGAAAGGGTACGGGAAAGGCACGAGAGTGTTTCAGGGTGGACCAGCTCGACTTCCCGCGATCGCCGCGAGAAGGGCGGAGCGGCGCTAAGGCATTCACACGTGCATTTTCGCAGGAAATGCGGTTTTTCTAGTTATAGTTACTATCTTCATTCCGTACGTTTTTTGGCATGTAACTACTCGCACAGTTTTGGTGCCATTTCAACAATTCATATATCAAAATGTCCAGCTCGCTCAGGACAATCCGGCTATGACTTTTGGTAATGCTGCAACTTTAGCTTTTTGAATTATTTAGCCTTTTCGGCCATTTTTTTCCCATTGAAAATGAATGGAGCTAAAATGAAATGGTCTTTTGGGGGCTTTATCATACCCTAAAACTCACCAAATTTGGCAGACTCATCACTCAGACATGCAGGAGTAACAAATGATCAAAACCTCGCATTTTCATATATGCTGAAGGGGCGTGGCCTGGCCTCAAAGTTAGGTATCTCGCCATGAAAAACGAAACACTAATAGCACCTACACGAAAACCGTCTAATACATCAAACCTTCAGTGATTGACCCACAACCACTCCCCTGCAATACTGAATGGTCAAATCATGACATTAATTAAGCCACGCCCCCTCACAACAGGAAGTGTACAGTTATACATTGAACGTCCCGATCGGACACCTGTTACCTAATCAGCGGGACGGTCTGTCCAGTGACCGAAGACATGTTGCTGTAACAAGCTTTCCAACACTGACCGTTTTGGGTGGAGCATGTGGGCGTGGCGATGTGGCGAATCAGCCGTCACGCCGTCACAAACGAAACACTAATAGCACCTACACGAAAACAGTCTAATACATCAAACCTTCAGTGATTGACCCACATCCGGTCCCCTGCAATACTGAATGGTCAAATCATGACAATAATTAAGCCACGCCCCCTCACAACAGGAAGTGTACAGTTGTACATTGAACATCCCGATCGGACACCTGTTACCTAATCAGCGTGACGGTCTGTCCAGTGACCGAAGACATGTTGCTGTAACAAGCTTTCCAACACTGACCGTTTTGGGTGGAGCATGTGGGCGTGGCAATGTGGCGAATCAGACGTAACGCCGTCACAAACGAAACACTAATAGCACCTACACGAAAACTGTATAATACATCAAACCTTCAGTGATTGACCCACATCCGGTCCCCTGCAATACTGAATGGTCAAATCATGACATTAATTAAGCCACGCCCCCTCACAACAGGAAGTGTACAGTTGTACATTGAACGTCCCGATCGGACACCTGTTACCTAATCAGCGTGACGGTGTGTCCAGTGACCGAAGACATGTTGGTGTAACAAGCTTTCCAACACTGACCGTTTTGGGTGGAGCATGTGGGCGTGGCGATGTGGCGAATCAGACGTAACGCCGTCACAATACGTTTGGCCTTTTGGGAGCTTTATCATATCCCAAAACTCACCAAATTTGGCAGACTCGTCAGGACTGGTGAAAAATTACATATTTTGGGGGCGTGGCCAAAATTGCAAAAGAAACGGCTCAAGAGCGCCACCTAGAATATTTCAAACTACCCTCCGCATTGGCCTTAGTTTCACGTAGGATCATGAAATTTGGTACACTTGTCCAATTCACCAAGACGCACAGAAAACCCTCTGGCGTCAACGTAATACGATAAATGGGAAGGCGGCCATTTTGGAATGTGGACCAAATTAGGTGCACGCATTGGGTGCCCAATGGGTACGGGAAAGGCACGAGAGTGTTTCAGGGTGAACTAGCTCGACTTCCCGCGGGCGCCACAAGAAGGGCGGAGCGGCGCTAAGGCATTCACACGTGCATTTTCGCAGGAAATGCAAATTTTCTAGTGTTACAATTACATCTGTTACTATCCTGATTCCGTACGTTTTTTGGCACGCTACTCCTCCTACAGTTTTTGTGCTATTTCAACAATTCATATATCAAAATGTTCAGCTCATTCAGGACATGATGGCTATGACTTTTGGTATTGGTGCAACTTTAGCTTTTTGAAATATTCAGCCTTTTCGGCCATTTTTTTCCCATTGAAAATGAATGGAGCTCAAATGAACTCAATGAGCTCATTTTACATCCTTGATATCTTTGGAACTCATTACAATATTTCACTACTCCTTTCACATTTTGGACCAACTCAACTTCCTTCAGCTACCTTGTACATTTTTTAAAAATATTTCGGCTACTTTCAGCTAATTTCAACTGTTTCTACAACGACTTTGCGATCTTTTCAGCTTAATGCAGCTTACTTCAACATTGTTGTACTTATACTGACTTATGATCATTATGCTCCTTTCAGCAAATTTTTGAAAGATTAAGATATTTTTGCTATTTTAGCTACTATTTAGCTGTTTATGCAAATTTCAGCTTTTTCAGCTATTTCAACAATTTTTTTAATCAATCCAACTTTTTTCAGCCTAATTCAGCAAAACCATGTTCTACCAACTTCCTTCTGGTAATTTAAGATATTTTCTGCTTGTTTTAGCTGTTGTTCAGCTGTTTTTGACCAATTTCAGCTGATGGCTGCCAATGTTACTTTCAAATGGCTTTAACTCAGCCATCTTTATTCATAGAGAGCTGAAATTTGGTGAGGTTGTAGCTATGGACCATCTCTAACATACATTAGGTGAAGCAGCCATTTTGATTGAACATGCAAATTAGGTGAGGCCGCCATTTTGGTTCAATATACAAGGCAGTTACTTGCCTTGCAAAGTAAGTCAATGCATGTATTGTTGCCATTTTGGTTCTACAATTAAAGTAGGTGAGGTAGCCATTTTGATTTAACAAGCATATTAGGTGAAGCGGCCGTTTTGATTGAACATGCAAAATAGGTGAAGCGGCCATTTTGGCATTCACACATGCATTTTCTCAGGAAATGCAATCTAGTTGTGTGAATGCCAACAAGGCATTCACACTATAGAGATTGTGTTTATATTTGTGTGAATGCCAACAAGGCATTCACACTATAGAGATTGTGTTTATATTATTGTGTGAATGCCAACAAGGCATTCACACTATAGAGATTGTGTTTATATTTATTATTATTATTCTTATATGTTACTATCTTCCGTCCGTACGTTTTTTGGCGTCCTACTCCTCCTACAGTTTTCGTGCCATTTCAACATGTCATATATCAAAATGTTCAGCTCGTTCAGGACAATCCAGCGATGACTTTTGGTAATGGTGCAACTTTAGCTTTTTGAGATATTTAGCCTTTTCGGCCATTTTTTTCCCATTGAAAATGAATGGAGCTAAAATGAAATGGCATTTTGGGGGCTTTATCGTATCCTAAAACTCACCAAATTTGGCAGACTCATCATTCAGACATGGGGGAGTAAAGATTTATCAAAACCTCGCATTTTCATATATGCTGAAGGGGCGTGGCCAGGCCTCAAAGTTAGGTATCTCGCCATGAAAAACGAAACACTAATAGCACCTACAAGAAAACTGTCTAATACATCAAACCTTCAGTGATTGACCCACAACCGGTCCCCTACAATACTGAATGGTCAAATCATGACATTAATTAAGCCACGCCCCCTCACAACAGGAAGTGTACAGTTATACATTGAAGGTCCCGATCGGACACCTGTTACCTAATCAGCGGGACGGTCTGTCCAGTGACCGAAGACATGTTGCTGTAACAAGCTTTCCAACACTGACCGTTTTGGGTGGAGCATGTGGGCGTGGCGACGTGGCGAATCAGACGTAACGCCGTCACAAACGAAACACTAATAGCACCTACACGAAAACCGTCTAATACATCAAACCTTCAGTGATTGACCCACATCCGGTCCCCTGCAATACTGAATGGTCAAATCATGACATTAATTAAGCCACGCCCCCTCACAACAGGAAGTGTACAGTTGTACATTGAAGGTCCCGATCGGACACCTGTTACCTAATCAGCATGACGGTCTTTCCAGTGACCAAAGACATGTTGATGTAACAAGCTTTCCAACACTGACCGTTTTGGGTGGAGCATGTGGGCGTGGCGATGTGGCGAATCAGACGTAACGCCGTCACAATACGTTTGGCCTTTTGGGAGCTTTATCATATCCCAAAACTCACCAAATTTGGCAGACTCGTCAGGACTGGTGAAAAATTACATATTTTGGGGGCGTGGCCAAAATTGCAACAGAAACGGCTCAAGAGCGCCACCTAGAATATTTCAAACTACCCTCCGCATTGGCCTTAGTTTCACGTAGGATCATGAAATTTGGTACACTTGTCCAATTCACAAAGACGTACAGAAAACCCTCTGGCATCAACATTGTACGATAAATGGGAAGGCGGCCATTTTGGAATGTGGACCAAATTGGGTGCATACATTGGGTGCCGAACGGGTACGGGAAAGGCACGAGAGTGTTTCAGGGTGGACTAGCTCGACTTCCCGCGGTCGCCACGAGAAGGGCGGAGCGGCGCTAAGGCATTCACACGTGCATTTTCGTAGGAAATGCAAATTTTCTAGTTTATTATTATTATAGTTACTATCTTCCGTCCGTACGTTTTTTGGCACGCTACTCCTCCTAGAGTATTTGTGCCATTTCAACGATTCATATATCAAAATGTTCAGCTCGTTCAGGACAATCCAGCTATGACTTTTGGTAATGCTGCAAGTTGCGCTTTTTGAAATATTAAGCCTTTTCGGCCATTTTTTTCCCATTGAAAATGAATGGAGCTAAAATGAAATGGTCTTTTGGGGGCTTTATCATACCCTAAAACTCACCAAATTTGGCAGACTCATCACTCAGACATGCAGGAGTAACAAATGATCAAAACCTCGCATTTTCATATATGCTGAAGGGGCGTGGCCTGGCCTCAAAGTTAGGCATCTCGCCATGAAAAACGAAACACTAATAGCACCTACACGAAAACCGTCTAATACATCAAACCTTCAGTGATTGACCCACAACCACTCCCCTGCAATACTGAATGGTCAAATCATGACATTAATTAAGCCACGCCCCCTCACAACAGGAAGTGTACAGTTATACATTGAACGTCCCGATCGGACACCTGTTACCTAATCAGCGGGACGGTCTGTCCAGTGACCGA
>JBBPBX010072505.1:0-18047 GCA_038048925.1 Garcialebias charrua
GTGGTGGGGGGAGGGGGGAGGTAGGGGGATGAGGGGTGGGAGGAGGGGGGTGGGGGAAGGTTGTTAGTTTCTGCTCTGAAACTAACATTTTATAATGAAGGATAAAACAGCTGAAACTGTTTGTTTTGTCACTTAGCAAAATAACTCATGATCCACTAAATTATTTTTTGTAAACCTTCAAAAGTAATGAATGGTTGGACATCTACAATTAATTAACTTCTGTAGCAAACCCAATGATCCAAGTTTGCCTTTGCCAAGTTTATCTGGAGGAGGTGCAGACGCAGCTGCATCCATCCAAGGCTACTAGAGTACTTGTTTTAAAATAAAACAAAAACTTATCAGATGCTTCGCTTCCCTTGACTCATTCTGCCATATATTTTTTTACTGACTGAAGTTCTATCTCTTGTTTGCCTTTAGACAGACAACCTTTTGTGTACAGTATTTATTAATATATGTGAGCAAATTAATATCAACCTGGGAAACCTTTTAGATCCAGTTACATTTAACTTCCAAAATAGCAACTTCTCAAACACAAAAACAAGGTACCTACACATTCACTCTCAGAGAACAGAAGGCTGCAGGCAGGTTCAGCACGGGTGGGGGTGTGGGGGGGAAGGCCCACAGAAAACAGATAACAGACAGGAGCCAAGCTACACATGCACACACTGAGAAAAATGGGAGGAAGAAAAAAACCCAGAGGTGCAGGGCTCCAGAAACAAACATACACGTAAAAAAAAAGGACTAAACAAATACAGAATGACGCGTCAAATATAAAAATAAACGTTCTTGTCTTAATTTCTCTTCTTGCCTGGCCGGACACACTAAACGTCCAATTTAAGGTCTGGCGGCCAGCCTCACATTTCTGGTCTCGGCGTATTTTTGGCCGCCCTCGCTTATAAATCACAGAAATCTTGGTTCTGCCAACTAGCGTGTGCGCAAAATTCGCCTAGTTATCGAAAAGCAGACACCTCATTCAAAATTTCAAGTCATCGGCTCAGGGTGAACTAGTTCCTGTTACTGTAATCAAATTGTTTTAAAAACAACATATCAACAAACACATATCAACACTCACGTTCTTGCTGACCTGTGTGGATGTCTGGAAATCTCCGCCAACCCGACCCTGACCGCACCAAATGGACAGAGGAAGCTGGCCAGAGACAAACCCAATCACTGGACTTTCTGTCATATTTACCGTGCCTCGCAGCTGCGCTCCGTTCAGAGGTCATCAGGAGCAGGTATTGGGAGAATGGGTTTTCGGCACCATAATGATGGGGATTTTAAACCCCTGTTACCTTAATAAAAACCACACAAGATAAACAAGAGAACAGTGTTAAATCAGACAAACAACTTTGCAAAGGGGAAGGCTTTTTAATGTCTTTTGAAACTTAGTTTGGTCTCAAATACATTGTTCAGCACAATTCCGAATTGTACTGGACATGACAAGCTATTTAAACAAGAAGCAGGTGGAGTTTGACAAGCTCTGACGTCTTACAGATAAAACAAACAAGTCGTGTTTCTGATCCTACAAGAACATCTAATCCAGACATTGTCAAGGCTAGAAGACTGTCTTTTCTGTATCAAGGAGAAAAAGCAAACAACATGTTTGTACTATCAAATATAAGTGTTTAAAGGGAACAGAGAATATTTGATACAAGTGAGCTGGGTTATAATTATTGGGTCAGAGTAATTAGTTTTAGATGATAAATATTGAATATCTCCATCACTTTTCCTTTGACATTTGCTGACAACTTTTTTTTTCTTTCTCACAAATCCCTCCTGAAACTTTTCTCCATCCACTCCATCCTGCCTGGACTCTCTTTTTCACCTTTTTACCACACTCCCCATTGTCCTGGACAGTGGACCTCAAGTACATGAAGTCCTGCACCTTTGTGACCTCTGACCTTGTAGACTCACTGTTCCACTGGCCTCCCTCTCATTCACACATGTGCTCTGTCTTACTACGACTGACTTTAATTCCTCTTCTTTCAAGTGCATACCTCCACCTCTCCAAGTTCTCTTCCACCTGTTCCCTGTTCTCAAAACAGATTACAATGTCATCTGCAAACATCACAGTCCACAGGGATTCCTGTCTGACCTCATTAAGTAATAATACTAGCCATAATACTGTTTTATGCTTGTTTAAAAAAAACAGTTTTGTTTTTCTTTATTTTTTAAATTTTTGTTTGTTCCAACCTCTAAAAACAATTGGTGTTTCTGCAATGTGCGTAAGGTATCAAAAGAGTAAATATACTAAATTAAATTGGTTCATTGTCTGTGACACACAATACTGGTGTTGTTTTCCTTTTTTATATAGTTCAGTGTTAAGTTGACACATTATTATTATAATTATTTGACACAGTCAAATAATAATAGTTGGGTCCAAACACGTGACTGAAAATGAGCAAAATAATGTTGAAGCAAACATTTTAGAACAATCTTCAGAAAGCCTGAGGAATGGCTGATCAAAACCAAACAAAAAGCCAAAACCAAAATATGAAGAAGACCCAGGATTGTAATTTTGATGTAATAATCCATATACATGAATTTGTTAGTTGCTCATTCATTTCTTTTTAATGGTTGTGTTATCAAATATTTGTTGTTGGGGTCTCAGAGTATAACGTTAATCCAGCTAATACCAGAATATTGATGTTAGGATTACTGGAGCCACTTTCAGCTGTAATAGACTGTGAAGTACACATGAAATCTAATCAATATTATCATCTTCATGAAGAAAAGTCAACAGCTCCTGTTTGAGAGAAGATCCTGACTGTGCATCTTTTGAGTAACTATATGGGGAAACTTTGGAAAGCAGTGTTTGGCTATGCATAAAAGAGGGACATCTCTGTGTGTGTGGAAGGTCATTATAGAATATTTTATCCAAAAGACATGTCTAAATGACAGATTTGCAGCATTTTTCTTTGAATACTTAAAAACTTCTTTAATAATCATATATATTTTCTTGCATTTTGATGCTCAAGATTCTAAATAGCCCAACCAGTTCCAAATGTCATGCATTCTGGCCTTTTTGCCATCCTTCAGGAAGGACTGGTGTTGGCACATCAGCTGCCTACTCAGATAAACAAGTTGGCATTTGTCCTTGAAATTGAAGTAATTGTAGAAGAGGCAAGTTGTAACATACTATGGGGTTGGATTTTACGGTTTTGTCGGGCTGCTGATGTAATCTGCAACTGCTTTGAACTAAGCAGTGGTGATCCATCTCTTTCCTCAGCAGTGGTAATTGAAAGTTGTAGAAATGTTTAAAATTTGGCTGAGATCACAACGGAATTAGTTAATCAACCAGGGTTTTGTCAAGAATATAATCCTCCACAATGAGCAGCCAAGATGTTCAGTCAAATCTCCAAAAGCCTGACTTTAAGGGGGTAAAGGAGTATTTTTATTTTATTTTTTTGACAACCAAATCTACCCTTAAAGGTTCATGTCAAGTTTTCATTTTTTATGAATACAGTAGTCCCTCGCTACTTTGCGGTTCATTTATCGCAGATTCATTCTATCGTGGTTTTTCAAAATAAGATTGGACATGACACACAATTGGCTGACTGATGGATGAGCCGGACGATCGGCATGACATTTTTATTGCTGGGTTGCAATCACGTGACCCGGAAGTGGCGCGAAATTCAGATGCGGGGCAGGAAGTGATTTTCCCCAGTTCAAAACACAGCAGAATGGATTACAGCAAGTATGCCAAAGCCCTAAATAAACTGGCGAGGACGAGTTTTGGGTTAACCATTTAGGATCAAAAGAAGCTTTAAATGGTTGTCGACTTGTTTCTGCCCGGGTGAGTAGTGAGATGTATTATTTATTTAGTAATTAGCCTATGCTAACTACGCTATCGCTAATGCTAACAACAAGTTTAGTTAGCCCCCTGTTATTTCTATGTGCGTGGATCTACTTAAAAATAATATATTTAGCTTCTGTAAAGCCAAATTCGTGCTGGAGTTGTATGTGTTAACGTTGAGTCATATGCATTTCTACACTGTAGGTCAGAGATCTACAGTAACTCCATTAAAAAGGTAAGTTAATGTACTGAAAATATTATGATTTTTTTTGTTTTGATAATACAGTATCATCAAGGTGATCGTATCTTCTTTGTAACTTCAGATACTAGCTGGTTAAACTCAAGGTGGCCATACATGGGAGCCTCACCAGATGGAGTCGTTTCATGTGACTGTCATGGAGCCAGGGTGTGTGAAATCAAGGTAAAATTTATTTCTCAAAAGGTTTGGACTACTGCACTGCAGACTTAGCTTTTTTAGATTTTTCTACCTGGATTATTGAGCATGCATTAGGGTACTGCACTGCAGACTTTGCGCACCTCACAGTATGAATGTTACAACTATAATTTTTTACTCAAATCTTTGTTGTTTGCATATTTCACAGCATGTAGCCGTAGTTTTGGGGATGGTCTTGCAGTTTGTGGGATGTTGCCTTGTTTCCAGTTAAAAAATGTGTGACCTTTCCATCACCTTTTAAAACTTAGTCCAGATTAATACATTCTTACCTGTGGAACACACCTGGTTGACAGAGACATAAATATAGTCTCATTTTCTAACATTGGTGTTGGATAGTGAAATGAGTGAAACACAATCTTTAAAAAAGTATCATATTGAAATGTTTTGGAGACTACCGTATTTATTTTTTATGTCTAAGTTTCATTGTCTTGTCCTTCAGTGCCCACAGAGCAAACAGCATGAAGTCGGTCTGAGGATGTGTGCTGGACAGCCTGGTTTTTGTCTCGTCGTCTCGTCAAGGTTGGAGATTCTGTACAACTGGATAGGAACCATCCTTATTACCATCAGCTCCAGGATCAGATTCACATTGTGGATGTACAATATTGTGATTTTGTAGTATGGAGTGAAAATGATATTTATGTGGAAAGAATTCTGCCAGATGACCAGCTGTGGGAAACAGCAGTTCCCAAAATTCAGCACTATTTTACACATTGCATCCTACCTGAAATCCTGGGACAGAAATCCACACGTGACTAACCAATCTAAGAATCAAGAATGTTATTTGGAGTAGTTGATGAAAGGAGTTTGAAAAGTTTATACAAATTTAAACAGTTGCTCTTTTTTTCCCCAAAAACATTTGTCACTACCATAACATGTTTCAGCTACACCTGTAGCAAGCACTCTGCAGAAGGGTCATGTGATGTTGTTACATGTCATGACAGCTGTTTTTTATTTACAATAATCTTAATTGAAAAGTTAAGTATGTTAAATCAAATGATATATTTAAATCAATATGAGATTAGCTTGTGAATTTCAAAGGTGTTCTAATATGTTAAATAACAGCACATACAAATGTCATATGTCACAAATGTTGCAAAATGAGTCTACTTCAGAAAAATGTTTTTATTTCAATAGCAAAACTCATGTCATTTTAACTGACCAATATTCACAAAGATTGGTTATGGAGTTCATTGAATAAATTAAAAATATTCAACCTTATTGGGTAAATTTTTTTTTTGTCTTCATGAACAATTAACATGTACAAATATGGTCTGTAACAGTATTAGTGATTTAATTTACTTTTGATTTACTTTAAATGATAAATACATGTATAATCATTTAAACTTAAAATATTTATATAAATATAGTTGATTGAATTACTTGTCGCTCAGGCCACTCTATTAAGAATTGTAATCTTTCATGGAGAACATGAATCGTTCTAAAACAAATTCGAGACACAGTGGCTTTTGACACATTAAATCTATAGGCAAGGTCTTGAAGCTGCAGATGTAATCTGAGATGCATAAGTATCATAATAAATTGCTCAAATTTGGAGAGTGCTGACAGTGATGACATGCTGATGTATAAGGTTCACAGAGCTGAAAAATTTGCATCAAAACTAAAAAGTTGGGCAGTCCCGTATAAAACTTTGTTTTATCGTTGTTCTGGAAGGTTTCAGGAGTAAATTTAGTCACTGAGACTTTTTCCTTAAGGTCGCAGATCTCAGTTGTGTAGCCTTTCACTGCATCCTCCAGCTTTGTGAGGTCAACCATGCTTAGATCCGTCTGGCATTCTGCATCTGCAAATATTTAATTATTAAAAATTACGTTCAGAAATTCTATAAATAAATAAATAGTATTTTTATTTATTATTATTTTACCTTTGAATCGTTCGTTTTCAGGGGCTGGTAAGCTTTCTTCACAGAGCTCATCTTCCAGACTGTTGGCCTCCTCAGTGCAGAGAAGCTTCCAGGCCTTAGCTCTTTCCCTGCGCCGGAGGGATGCTTCTGTTTGTGGCCACTCGTTACTTCTTTGGTACCCCAGGTTAACAGTGGGGGCCCAGTCTTGGGAATGTACATCACCTGCTGCACTCGGACAACCTAAATATAAGACACCACTTTAAAGTAAAACACGTAAATGCCTTTCCTAGCACTAAGCTAACCGCTAACAACATTAGCATTCTAATCGGATTTTTTCTGGGAACAACCAAGTGTTGAACCACTACACAAGCTAGGGCATAACATATCTTACCTGTCTTTCTAGTTACTGTCCAATAAAATATCTGAAAATATGATTTAAACGATACGACCCTTACCTGTAACAAAGTGGTCGCTGCAGACTCTCGTCAGTTTCTGCACCTCCTGTTTTTAGCCGTAGGTTGTAATCCACGTTTGTCGTCTTTTTTCTGTAAGTTTTTTTAAATTAATCCCCTTGTAGCATACTACTTTCGGAACACGAAAATAACTTTTATCTATCTCTCGATTAGAGCGGTTGCAACAACCGTAAACGGCACAGAATTTAGGCATGTTGATGCTGAATCAGCAACAGAAGGAAACGGCTGCGTTTACTTCCTGCCCCGCATCTGCATTCTGTGACGTCACTGCTACGTCATCTGAAACCCAGCAATTTAAAATAAATTACTTTAAATTATTTTGCACCTGTTGCACCTTTGTGAAGGCAAAGCTTCCCCCTGCAGCTGATCAACTGTTCTCCGTGCAGAGCGGAGAAGTGGGAGTGGCCAAAAACGCTTGCAGGTGGCTGAGAGCAGCGGATGCGGAGAAAAGGAAATCATGATATTCGGTGTTATTTTAGAGCGTTTAGAGTTTAGAAAAATTGTTTAGAATATTGCAATAGTGTGGGAAGGGTTCAAAGCACCCTAATATATATACTAAAATAAATGACCACTTACTACTTGTACCACTATCCATACTTTGCGGTTTTTCACTTGTCGCAGAGTTTCATGGTACGGATCCCCTGCGATAAACGAGGGACTACTGTGTTCTGAAAGAAAGGATGTATAACCAAAACAACTCATCCAGTTAGTTTTTTTGGGGGGGTGTGTTCCATATGGCATCTTGTGTAGCATGTGGGTGTAAAACAGCTGCCAGAGTTTTGTAACAGTTTACTTTTGCATTCATTTTTTAATCCATATAATGTAAAATGCATAAACTCACAACACAATATACATCTTTTTTTTAAATAAGCAAATTTAACATGCGTATATATTTTTCACTATTATAACTTCTCTTTCGGTGATGTGTTGCACATTACTTGACTGCTTAATCTTTCCAACAAACCTTGAGCTGAAGAGTAGATCAGAGCCAACAGGAAAGAGGGAGAGTCAGTGGGGAACACTCTTAACTGTGAACAAACCATTAACTCAAGTTGAAAGCATATTTATAAATTCTAGGCAAGTAAATCCGAAGGGCATCAGTAGGATTTACATATATCCCTCTATATTTCCTCTAAGCTTAGCTATTTTCTAATATCCATAATTTACAAGCACATAATGAAGTTGTCAAAGTCAGATTTCACATTTATTTTTTATTTTTATTATCTTGTGAAATAAAATGAAAATGCTACTTACAACCAATAAAGAAAAAAAAAGCTGTTTTGGCTTATACCACATTGTTAAAAATGATCTGACCCTTTGTCTTCCCTGTGTCACCTGCTGATGCTGTTTCCTACAGAGTTAATCATCTGCTGTGCCTCTTCTGGGGGATAGTTATTAGGCAACAATGAATTGACAGTCTCCAGGGGATGAATTTTATTGGCTTGGATGATCTGAGTTTTGTGAGTTTTATCCAGTGCAAGACTAACTTGTGTCATGATCTGTGTGTTTTTTTGTGGTTTTATTTAGTTGTTCTTTGACTCTAGGGTTTCAGCTTCCTCTGTGTTTTTCAGTTCTTGCCCCTCCCACTCTCGCCTGTTCCTCTGTGTCTTCCCAGGTATTTATTGTCTGTCATTTGTGGTGTCATTTTATTACTTCCTTTACCGTGCATTGTGCTTTCAAGCCATTTGTTTTTTTTGAGTGCTCCAGAGTTTTTTTCTTTTCTAGTGAGTATTTTTGCTGCCTTGTCTACGGAAGCGTATTGCTGACACCTGGAGAAATTTTTTGGGGGGGCTTATGTAGTAATAATGTGATACGTATCAAGTAATAACGTGATACGTATCACGTAATTACTTGATACGTATCACGTTATTACTTGATACGTATCAAGTAATTACTTGATACGTATCACGTTATTACTTGATACGTATCACGTTATTACTTGATACGTATCAAGTAATTACTTGATACGTATCACGTTATTACTTGATACGTATCACGTAATTACTTGATACGTATCACGTTATTACTTGATACGTATCAAGTAATTACTTGATACGTATCACGTTATTACTTGATACGTATCACGTTATTACTTGATATTATCACGTTATTACTTGATACGTATCACGTTATTACTTGATACGTATCACGTTATTACTTGATACGTATCACATAATTACTTGATAAGTATAGATGTCCATCCACATGGTATCAGCACCATTAGCCAGATGGAGCTCAGTCTCTGCAATGAAGTCCTCCTGGTCCTCAAACACCTCAATCCATGCATGTGTCCTCCTACTGCTGTGATCTTTTACAAACATGTTTCTGTTCTCAAGGACTTATTTCAGTTTACAGCTACAAGAGTTTGATTTCAGCTGCAGCTTTCTGACGTTTCCCTAAAATTTGAGCATCATTTGTTAAATTGTTTTTGTGCAGTTTTAAATAAAGAACTAGCATTACCTCCTCTACTCTAAAAATCATCTCTTAAAGGGAACTCATCTGAGCACGGTGAGGTGCGTCAGCCCTCAGACTGAGTGTTGAGGATCACTCTCAGCTACTACCACACCAAGTTCCACCTCGGTGTCTGTAAAACTGAGTTATTGTCCAGTTTGTGCAGCTGTGGCAGCCATCTTGAATTAGAATCCCTTGTAGACGTTCATTAGATGCCATTTGCAGCTTATTAGATATTTTGCTAACAGACACACAAAGACATCTGCAGAAACATCAGTATTTATCCTTTCAGGGCTGACCATTACCCATAATGCAAGTTCGCCCATACGCTTGTTTTTGCCTGCATGCTAACAATGGCTAATTTGCAGAACTTGATCAAGTTTTACTTCATGCTTGGTCTAAAACATGGAGAGATACTGATGATGCTTCACACTGTGGATGACATCATCATTTGTATGCGCACTCTGAGAAGAATCCTGAGCAGAATGGGACTGTACAGAAGGAAAAACCAGTCGGACCCTCTACATGTGGCTGCGTTCCTCATTGACCAGCTGGAGAGCTCTGGTAATCATCACGGATATAAGTTTCACCACCTTAAATGTATTCAGAGTGGATACGTTGTGACTCAAAATACAGTGAGACACCTGCTGACATTTCTGGACCCCAGTGGTGTGGAGCAAAGGAGAAGGAGGCGGCTGAAGCGACGCGTGTATGTAAACCCTGGACCTAATTTCATGTGGCACGTTGACTCCTATGATAAACTGAAGCCGTATGGTATTTGTATTAACGGAGCCATCGATGGCTTTTCAAGACAAATGATATGGCTTCATGCTTTCTCAACAAGCAGTGATCCTAAAGTCATCGCGGGATATTTCATAACTGAAGTTGAAAAGAGGAAGGGGACACCTGCCCGAATCCGTGCTGATTTTGGCACAGAAAATGTCACGATGGCAGAAATGCAGAAGTTCTTAAGATGGAGTTCTGATCCTGATGCAAAATCTTTAAAATATGTAAATGGAAAAAATGCTGGCAAATTTCTTAGTTTCTTGTCTGATTTCAATTTCCTGATATAGTTTATATACTGTATATATATTTTTGTATTATTTATCTTTATCGGTTTTATTTACACTTTGTCATGAATCACCTTTTGTAACTGATTGTAAGAATTTGTTCTTTTTTGTTTTGTATTATTTGTTAAATAAAGTTAAAAAAATAAAATAAAAATCGCTTCTACCCTCAGGAATAATGTGGATAAGCAATACGGTTGTGTAATTGACCTATTTAGCATTATCATCACCATTTTGATGTGTCATCTATGTTCTATTTGAATAAAATATTGGCATTTCACATCTCCATATCATTGCATTAATTTTTTAATCACACTTTGTTTAATGTCTCATTTTATTTGGAATCCCGTTTATACACATATGTATATTTACAGTAGATGTATATTTATGTGTTTGTGTGTGTATATATATGTAAATATATATATGATATGTAAAATATAGTATTTTAATCTGCATTAGCACAACTTGTTACTCTTCTAAATTGGTAACTTTCTCATACAATATGTGCACCTGACATCCACTGAATATTAAGTATTAACAGAAATTTAAACTTCTACAGGAGCTGCTACAACTTTTTTACCTGTGGAACACTCACACCATCCGCCACCAAGGGTAATCATCGATGTGAATAATCACGATGTGGTTGCAGATCTGATCATGTTGCTGTGTTTGTGCTCAACTGCTCACAGGCCACATAAGGTGCAAAACTACAAGTCAAAAATAACATAATGCACACAACAGGTTAAACATTTCTTAATTTTTTTTGAATTTTAAACACTTCACACACACACATTTTAAAGTTTGCTTTGAACTTTATTTTCCTTCAAATTTTCAAAACGGAGACATAAAACATCATCCTATAGAAAACTAATGTACTCTTTGACACAACATGGCCATATAAAAAAGGAACAAAAAGATTTAGAAAACACAAATTAAGCTTATGCTTAACTGTCCATCTGTTAGGCACTTTTAGGATTTAGTGTAAACCTTACACACAATTTGAAGTTTGCATTGAACTTTTTTTTCTTCTTCAACAACAGAGCCAAAAAACATGACCGTCAAGTATAAACCTTTAAAAAAAAATACTGCACTCTAGAAACATGTCTATATAAAAAAAGTGTACAAAAAGTTTGTTCCAACAAAAATAAAGCTTACGGTATGTTTCACTTTCCATCAGTTAGGCACTTTCAGGATTTATGTATGGGCGAACTTGCATTATGGGTAATGGTGCTGATACCATGTGGATGGACATCTATACTTATCAAGTAATTATGTGATACGTATCAAGTAATAACGTGATACGTATCAAGTAATAACGTGATACGTATCAAGTAATAACGTGATACGTATCAAGTAATAACGTGATACGTATCAAGTAATAACGTGATACGTATCAAGTAATAACGTGATACGTATCAAGTAATTACTTGATACGTATCAAGTAATAACGTGATACGTATCAAGTAATAACGTGATACGTATCAAGTAATTACTTGATACGTATCACGTTATTACTTGATACGTATCACATTATTACTACATAAGCCCCCCAAAAAAATTTTCTCCAGGTGTCTGCAATACGCTTCCGTACTTGTCAGCTTTTGTTTTTGTTAATAATTTTGTTTTTCATTTTTACTTTTGAGTCTTTGTTGAGTTTTGGATCTGCATACTGTATTGGGATCAACGTTTCAACTAAACATAAAAACTGTCAGTGTAATGTGTATTATTTGCACTTTTCAAGATCAATAACTCCTGTGGGGACGTTCTGCAATGCCCTTCTGCTCATGTTTGTGATGTGTGATATTAACAGTCCCATGTGTCATCACTCTTACTGTGACCAGTCAGTGATGGACCGAATAAACTTGTTCTGTTATCCTCAAGGGCTGATTGATATGATATTGATATGACATGTTTGACGTGTTTGACGTTTGACATGGTGACGTCATGTGTCTTCATCAGAGCCCTTGTCTCTTTTTCCCCCCCCACTCGCTCTCGAGCAAGACGGATGCATTTTCTTCCCTCTACCGTCTCCCTCCTGCCTTTTTTTTTTTGCTCTTTGTCCTGTGTATCGGCGCTTCTATTTACACATATTCCAAATCGTAATTTACTGACATGGATCTGGTCAGCTGGACATTCAACGCAATTGATATAATGTTTCAATCAAGCAACAGTGTCCTGGAGAACCCTCATGACCTGTTGAGATGCATGCGGCAGGTTAGGTCATGGATAAGTTGATGTAATAATAATAATAATAAACTTTATTTGTATAGCACCTTCCTACAATGCCTTGCATTGACCAAGGTGCTTAACAGGACAGAAAATATAAAAACTGGTACAATAAATCAGTGAAAATAGAATAAAAGCAACAGCAATAAAAGGAGGCAATGGAAATAAAAATGCTACATACTAAAATACCAAAGTAATAAAAGTTACACACTGAAAGCTTTTTTGAACAAGTGGGTCTTCAGTCTGGATTTAAACAGAGTCAGATCAGAGGTGGCACGCAGCTCAAGAGGGACGTCTTCCACTGAGGAAGTGGAGCCTGGGGATTTTGGGTCGGGCTCTCCAATCTCTGGTGCTGAGGTCGCCAAGGTGGTTAAAAAGCTCAGTGGTGGCAGGGCTCCGGGGGTGGATGAGATTCGTCCTGAGTTCCTTAGGGCTCTGGATGTTGTGGGGTTGTGTTGGCTTACGCGACTCTGCAATATCGCGTGGACATCGGGGGCAGTTCCCTTGGATTGGCAGACTGGGGTGGTGGTTCCCCTATTCAAAAAGGGGGACCGTAGGGTGTGTTCCAACTATAGGGGGATCACACTCTTAAGCCTCCCTGGTAAGGTCTATTCAGGGGTTCTGGAGAGGAGGGTCCATCGGATAGTCGAACCTCGGATTCAGGAGGAGCAGTGTGGTTTTCGTCCTGGTCGTGGAACACTAGACCAGCTCTACACCCTCAAACAGGGTCCTGGAGGGTGCGTGGGAGTTTGCCCAACCAGTTTACATGTGCTTTGTGGACTTGGAGAAGGCATTCGACCGCGTCCCTCGGGGGGTTCTGTGGGGGGTACTCCGGGAGTATGGGGTACCAGGCCCTTTGATATGGGCTGTTAGGTCCCTGTACGACCGGTGTCAGAGCATGGTCCGCATCGCTGGCAGTAAGTCAGGCTCGTTTCCAGTGAGAGTTGGACTCCGCCAAGGTTGCCCTTTGTCACCGATTCTGTTCATAACTTTTATGGACAGAATTTCTAGGCGCAACCAAGGTGTTGAGAGGATCCGTTTTGGTGGCCTTAGAATCGCTTCTCTGTTTTTTGCAGATGATGTAATAATAATAATAATAATGAATTCAATTTATAACGCACTTTTCATTAATGAAAATCTCAAAGTGCTACACGGTGCAACAGAAATTAAATGTCAATAAAACAAGTAATAGAACAAGTAAAATCAATAACAGTATCAACTAAGATCAAAAGTAGAATCATGAGGAGGCAGAGTATGCTCGGTTGAAAAGAAAGGTCTTCAAGCCGCTCTTAAAGTCAACCACAGACTGTGGGACCCTCAGACAGTCAGGAAGAGAGTTCCACAGGCGGGGGGCAGCCACACTGAAAGCCCGGTCTCCCATGGTCCTTAATTTGGTTCTCGGAATGTGAAGGAGATTACTGTTCTGTGACCGCAGCGACCGGGTGGATGAGTGTGGAATAAGAATATCCTTCAGATAATCTGGTGAAGTTCCATGTAAGCATTGATGTGTAATGAGAGCAGTTTTGTACTGAATTCTGTAGGCGACAGGAAGCCAATGAAGGTTATGAAGAATGGGCGTAATATGTTCAAATTTACGAACTCGCAACAAGATCCTTGCAGCACTGTTTTGAATATATTGAAGTTTCTGAAGGTTTTTGCCAGGGATTCCAATAAACAGGGAGTTGCAGTAGTCGAGCCTGGAGGAGACAAAAGCATGGACGAGCTTCTCAGCATCGGAAAAAGTTAGGGATGGGCGAAGTCTAGAGATGTTTCGAAGATGGAAGAAGCAAGTTTTAAACAGAAGCTTAATGTGATTTTCAAATGTAAGATTGGAGTCCATTTTTATTCCAAGATTTGTAACAGAGGTGGAGAGGGGGATGTCTTGTCCAGAAAAGGAAAGTGTTGTTATAGTAGATGTCTGTACCTGGTGAGGGGTGCCAATCAGTATGGCCTCGGTCTTGGAGCAGTTTAATTGAAGAAAGTTCTGATTCATCCATGCCCTAATTGCCTCCAGGCAGGCAGAGAGGGCAGTGAGTGAAGATGGAGATGACAAGGTGGAAGATGAGGATGCTCCAGTCCTGATGTAAAGCTGTGTATCGTCGGCATAACAGTGAAAAGAAATGTTGAACTGATTAATAATTTGACCTAAAGGCAGCATGTAAAGGGAAAACAACAGGGGCCCCAGAACCGACCCCTGAGGGACACCACAGGAGACAGAGACTGTCTGGGACGTGGCGTTGCCAAGACTAACACATTCCAGCCTATTGGAGAGGAAAGATTTAAACCAGTCCAGGACGGTGTCACAGAGACCGACCTCCACATGAAGACGGTGGAGGAGGATACTATGGTCCACAGTGTCGAAGGCTGCAGTGAGGTCAAGGAGGACAAGGATGGAGGGAGAGCCAGTGTCAGCAGCCAAGAGGACATCATTAGTAACTCTCAGCAGTGCAGTCTCAGTACTGTGAGCTGCCCTGAATCCAGACTGGAACTTCTCATACAGGGAGTGTTGTTGTAAGTGATCCTGCAGCTGAGCAGCAACTGCTTTTTCCAGCACTTTAGACAGAAAAGGGAGGTGTGAAATTGGGCGGTAATTAGAAAAAATGTCGGGATCCAAATTAGATTTTTTCAGAAGAGGCCTAATGATGGCAGTTTTTAGAGGCAGTGGAACATGACCAGATTGAAGAGACTGATTTATTATTTGAGTGATAAGTGGGCCTATTGCAGAGTGATTGGATTTTATGAGAGACGAGGGGAAAGGATCCAGGGCGCAGGATGAAGGCTTCATTTTCTTGATGATGGCCTCCACCTCACTCTGAACAACTTCGTCAAAGCTGTTAAGGGTCCCAGAATGCAGACGGGTAGATGGCACACTGAGAACAGGGAGGTTGTGGAGCTGAGATCTGATAGTGTCAATTTTGGTTTTAAAAGATGAAAGAAACAGGTCGCATTTTTGAGCAGAGTCCTCAAGAGTTTGTTTAATGGGATTAAGCAGACGAGTTATTGTGGAGAAGAGCTGTTTAGAGTTTCCAGGGCAGGTGTTGATGATGTTGGAATAATATTTGGAGCGTGCTTCTTTAAGAGAATAGGCGTACGCTTTCTGATGTTCTTTGTACGCCTGCTTATGTACCGAGAGACCAGATGATTTTAGACGTCTCTCGATAGCACGGCCAGTTGCCTTCATCTTGCGCAGCTCATCAGTGTACCAAGGGGCTGAACGGGAGAAAGACACCAGTCTTGTTTTCAAGGGAGCATGTAGGTCCAGGAGCTCCCGAAGAGATTGGTTGTAGTAATCCACAGAGTCATCTGCAGAAGGATGATTGACCGTGGTCAGGGTGTGAAGATCAGCAGACAGAACATCAAGGGAAATGTTTTTAAGGTCACGGAACTGGATGGGTCGTTTTGGGTTTGAAGCAGGCGAAGATGAAGGCACTTCCAGGGAGATGACCCTGTGGTCTGAGACACCCAGGTCATATACAGATAAATTATTGATGAGTACAGTGTCAGTAATCACCAAATCCAGAGTATGCCCCCTGCTGTGCGTAGGGGCGTCAACATGTTGAGTGAGATTAAGAGAATCCAAAAGAGACTTAAAATCTGTTGCCAGAGGTGAAGAGGAATTGTCCACGTGGATATTCAAGTCGCCAAGAAAAATAGTCTTCACAGGGGAGGTGCAGAAATAAGTGAAGAGGTCATGTATCTCTGAGTTAAATGAAACATGCGGTTTGGGAGGTCTATAAATTAATATAACATTCATCAGGAGTGGGGCTTTGAAGCTGAAAGCCAGACATTCAAAAGAAGAAAAATCCTGAGAAACCAGATGCGACAGCCCTAAACTACTGCGGTAGATTACAGCCAGACCACCACCGCGGCCAGTGCTGCGGGCTCTCTGCAGATAGCTGTATCCAGATGGACAAGCTTCATTTAAAGAACTGTACACATCCGGTCTATGCCAAGTTTCTGTGAGGCACATGAGGTCCAAATTCTTCTCCAAAATGTGATCATGAATTAGACATGATTTGTTTGAAAGTGATTGAATGTGGTCCTATTGGCTTCATCAGATCGTGATCTACAGCTTTCGCTGAGCGGTTTGCAGCTGAATGTGATGCGGCCGGGATGAGGATCAGTTCCTCCAAATCCGAGGCCATGGTCTTGAGCCGGAAAAGGGTAGCATGCCTTCTCCGGGTCGGGGAGGAGGTCCTGCCCCAAGTGGAGGAGTTTAAGTATCTCGGGGTCTTGTTCACGAATGAGGGAAAACTGGAGCGTGAGATCGATAGGCGGATAGGTGCAGCGTCCGCAGTGAAGCGGGTGCTGTACCGGTCTGTCGTGGTGAAGAGAGAGCTGAGTCAAAAGGCAAAGCTCTCAATTTACCGATCGATCTACGTTCCCACCCTCATCTATGGTCATGAGCTCTGGGTTATGACCGAAAGAACGAGATCTCGGATACAAGCGGCTGAAATGAGTTTTCTCCGCAGGGTGTCTGGACTCTCCCTTAGAGATAGGGTGAGAAGCTCAGTCATCCGGGAGGGACTCGGAGTAGAGCCGCTGCTTCTCCACATCGAGAGGAGCCAGTTGAGGTGGCTCGGGCATCTGGTTAGGATGCCTCCTGGACGCCTCCCTGGTGAGGTGTTCCGGGCATGTCCCACCGGGAGGAGACCCAGAGGAAGACCCAGGACACGCTGGAGGGACTATGTTTCTCGGCTGGCCTGGGAACGCCTTGGGATTCCCCCAGAGGAGCTGCTCCAAGTGGCTGGGGAGAGGGAAGTCTGGGCCTCCCTACTTAGGCTGCTACCCCCGCGACCCGACCCCGGATAAGCGGAAGAAAATGGATGGATGGATGGAAAGTGCCAACAGAACTCAAGGCTGATGAGAAATAATACCAGCTTTCCTCATGGACTTTCTCCTTTTCTATAAAGAATAAAGGCCATTACATCAGGACTGGAGCATCCTCATCTACCCCATTGTCTTCTCCATCTTCACTCACTGCCCTACCTGCCTGGAGGAAAGAAGGACATGGATGAATCAGAACTTTCTTCAATTAAACTGCTCCAAGACTGAGGCCATACTGATTGACACCCCTCACCAGGTACAAACATCTACTATAACAACAATTTCCTTTTCTGGACAAGACATCCCCCTCTCCACCTCTGTTACAAATCTTGGAATAAGAATGGACTCTCATCTTACATTTGAAAATCACATTAAGCATCTGTTTAAAACCTGCTTCTTTCATCTTCGTAAAATCTGCAGACTTTGCCCATCTCTAACTTTTTCCGATGCTGAGAAGCTCGCCCATGCTTTTGTCTCCTCCAGGCTCGACTACTGCAACTCCCTGTTTATTGGAATCCCTGGCAAATACCTTCAGAACCTTCAATATATTCAAAACAGTGCAGCAAGGATTTTGTTGAGCGCTCGTAAAGTTGAACATCACGCCCATTCTTCATTACCTACATTGGCTTCCTGTCACCAACATAATTCAGTACAAAACTGCTCTCATTACACATCAATGCTTACACAGAACTTCTCCTGATTATCTAAAGGACATTCTTGCACCATATTCTTATGATATTCTTATGATATATTATGATATTCATATGATCTGCGATCACAGAACAGTAATCTCCTCCACATTCCGCGGACCAAATTAAGGACCATGGGAGACCGGGCTTTCAGTGTGGCTGCCCCCCGCCTGTGGAACTCCCTCCCTGACTACCTGAGAGCTCCA
>JBBPBX010072506.1:0-12780 GCA_038048925.1 Garcialebias charrua
CAGGTGTTGAAGCTGCACTGGGCGGTGTGGCATTTTCAAATGATAGCCCAAACTCCTCCATGGCAACAATCAAGGTGTTTGGTGGGGGCATGCTTGTTGTGGCACAAGATGCTGTTTGTTTTTTCCTCATGTTTTTTGTCTGGCTTTTACTTCCAAGATGCCCAGCATTGCACAGAATTCTTTTTCTTTCATTTAAGATGTGTTTTGCTGCTATTCTGAGTCTCAGCCTGATGAACCTGCTGGTTATTTTTCTTTGTACATCATGACATGAAGGAAGCATGCTTTCTAATACACTTGCTTCTCTCAGTAGAGTATCAAAGGCGTTGGGGAGCTCCATAAAGGATTGGCTGGTCCTTGTTCTGAAAAGCCCTTCAACTTTCTGGACCAGACTGAAGGCTTCATGTGATGGCCTACACAGGACTCCTGGTTTGAATTCCTTCAGTGTCAGTAAGGTACCATGCTCTCCTTCCAGAGTCTCATCATTTTTGCTTATTTGAACTTGAGCATCCATCACAGATGTTTGAATGTTTGATGACTTTATTTACTATGTACCCTGTAAGATGGTACAGAATACAGGTTTCACTGTTGATGAAATCACTCAGAAGGACCTGTGTTTCCAATCAGCTGCTCCACACTTAGGCCAGGACTGTGAAATGTCTCCTTAATGTCCAGGAACTCTGCCAGAAGACACGGGGTGGCGAGAGGACATCAGATCAAACCAGTGGTTCACCTGCTCCAGAAACCAGGCTGTTGTTAGGTTGGAGGGACGTCGCTGCTGCTCCTGCTCCACCATATATTTCACACCTGCACTTGCTGACTTGCTGAAAACATGCATTGCAGGCTCCACCTTCATTTTCTTAAAATGACTTGGCTGAAGAGTTTTTTGTAAGATTTGATGCAATTTTGAAAGGCATTTCTTCCTGAAATTCAACCATATCTTTCATTGAATCAAGTGAAACTTCATTGTGTTGAAGTCCCTCATTTAGCACGTCTGGTGGAATTATAAAAGTCTGTCCACGAACCAGGGCACTCTTCAAATTCTTTACCAGATGTGGGACATGAAGTAAAGCCTTTTATCTGGTCTTGCTGGGTGTTGGACAGATGTTTTGTTGTGGCCCACTCCAAATGCCCGCCACATCGCTCTGTTAGCACTGCTCATGTCAGTAGTGATGTTTAGCACGAGAAGGCCTATGGAAGCTGCTCTTTCAATTATTTCTAGAATGATTGGCTTATAATTTGACCCATTGGTAGAATTGCCACTGAAATGGTAAGACACCACTTGCTTCCATCTTGTTGTGCTTCCTGTATGTAATTAATAAATAGTATAAATATTTTGAGCCCTGATTGAAAATGTTTTTGCAGATTAAATTTACAGCACTCAGTCTGTGTTGTTGTGATGATGGTGATGTTGCACCTGCTGACTTGATATGATGTAATTAATAAACAATAGTAGTAAATGTACTTCATTAAAGCTTGTTTTACATTTTACATATTTTATAATTGTTTTGTAATTTATTTTTACACAATTAACACTTATTTTGTCATCTGTTATGATTATAACTAGAAACAGTAACATTTTAATCAGTGAATTACAATTTTACAGTAGTAGTCAGGCTACAAGCACAATCAACTCTGTTATCCAGGTACTCAGTTGCTAATAAAAAAAAACAAATAGAACAATTATATAATGTGCAGAAATGAAGACTTCATCCCAGATCTAAGGTAAGCTGGAGCAGATACTGATGGCATGGAGGACAAGGTAGATCATTCTCATGCACAGAACATCAGAACTAGCTTTCTAATAAGTGTTACTCTATTTTCTTCTTTTTTTTTACATGTGTAACATTATAAAACACTGTTGAAATGGCTATTTTGATCATTGTATTGCATAGACATTTTTTTTCCAAACAAATGTGTTTACAGTTTCGTTTCACTGTAATGAGAAATACATCTGCCACGTCTAAAAAGACTTTAATAAAACGCATAGTCAGTGAAATAATCAGTAATCAGTTAAGTAATCAGTTTGTTACTGTTCAATAATTACTGAAAGACACCGGACAATGTAAGAAAAGTAGAATTTTGTGTTCTGTTGCGCCAGTAGCTGCTCAAACTGACTGGCAGCGACGAGCTGTTTGGAACATTTGAGAGCTGCATGAACCACGTGACCACCTAGCGGCGAGTACAAAGAGTGTCTATATAGGGCTCTGGGTCTATAGTTTGAAACATATGACGGGCATGATGTAAACCAGCAAACTTGAGATCGGTTCATTCACAGAGATGGAGGAAAACGAACCACAGCTTGAGTTTCACCAGGGAGGGTTAAAGAACTTTTCAGAGGAGATAAAAATCTTTTTATGGCAAGTATTATTTTAATTTACTGTCAACAGAGAGATAATCTCAGAGCCAACACATTATCTGTCTTGAGTCACAAAAACACAATTTCACAAAGCTGGAACGGTTTGTTTGCTCGTACTGTGTTGTATTTGTAGATTAATCAATATTTTATAAATGTTGTCTTTTGACTTGGTAGTATACTTTTTATACTACTATGCAAAAACTCAGGACAGTATTACACTTTTATTATTTCATTTTATGCTTATGTTCATTGGGTGTTTGGTGTTTTAGGGGTGTTTGGTGTTTCAGTGTTGGTGTAAATTTTCATACTTTTATACTACTATGAAAAAACTCAGGACAGTGTTACACTTTTACTATTTTATGCTTATGTTTATTAAATGTTTTAGTGTTTAGTGTTTAGATGGTTACTGTTGCACCGAGGGACTGAGAGAAACACAATTTCAATCCTGTGTATGTCCTGTACATATTGCAGTTCTGACAATAAAATTGACTTTGACTTTGACTTGAAGGATTTTAAAGATGGAAAAGAAGCATGATGGGTTTTTAAAACCATACAGCATCTACTAAAATGAATCACACAAGAAACAAGAGTTAGCATTTGGTATGAACTTTGCAAAGTGAGATTGTCTCCTAAAACAGGCGGAGAATGAGTCCACCTTACAAATGGCCGTCTCATCCTTTTATTCACTCAGTGGGTAGGCAGTTTTACAACAAAAACAGGTTCAAACAACTTTCACACAATAGATCAGTGTTTTTCAAACACTGTTCCACGGCACACTGATCGTCAGGTGTGCTGTGGAAATTATCCAATTTCACTTAACTGGTCTAAAAAGATTTTTGGAAAACGAATTAATTATCTGCGTTCGGCCGTATGCCGCTCTACGCCGTTCGTATGCAAAGGCACACGCGTATTCCCGCAGGGCATGTACGCGCAAAGCTCAATTTTTAAGACTGCGAATGCAAGCGCGTTGTCACACAATAAACTGCCCGGCACCGGACTGTTTTGTATGCGACACAAATATATTAAATTCCCCTTCTTCATCCCTGATCTGGCCTTTTCTTTTGTTTTTTTGCCAAAAGTCAAGTGATCGCTTCCTCCTCCGCTGACTCCATGACTGAAAATGATGAGAAAATGAATGAATTTGTCCCGAGCAAATTAAACTCTGGTCCAACATGGCTGCGTGAGGTTCTGTAGATTTCCTCCTGTCTGATGTGTGGGTTACAGGACCAGTGCTCCCTGTTTTTAGTTTATTTTTTAGAACTTTTTATTAACATATAAACACAGAACACTGGCTCTCGCCTTTTTTTCCACCCGACCTGTCAATCAATTCAGTAGGCATGTCAGCAAATGACTAATCAACTACCTTAATTTGTCCCGTAGGTAAATGGTACAATTTTGGTTGGTGGTGTGCCTCGTGATTTTTTTCAATGAAAACACTGTGCCTTGGCTCAAAAAAGGTTGAAAAACACTGCAATAGATGTATCTCAGTTTTGGTCGAGTCGGGAACAACAGGTCTTGAAACAAAGAACATTCTTTTGATCTTCTGTTTCTTCAGTAAACAAGTACTGTATTGTGTAAGAAATATTTCTCAGGGAGTGAACAGATATATTGTTTCATATAAGTTTTAGATGATAAACATTATAACAGTCTGCCCTGTTTTATCATTTAAAACTGTTTCACATTATGCAAATGATTGGCACGAAAAAAACCTCTGGGTCTAAACTTTTAGTAAGAAAAAATGCAACCAATGCAAATGGGCCCTCACCATTTTGCAGCCTTTACAACAATTCAGGCTCATCTGAAAAAAAAGTTTTTTGTGGGTAGTAGAGTAAAAGAATTTAAAACTTTTAAAGACATTTAAACTAAATTTAAAAAACTCAAAGTTTAAACTAAAATAATTTGAAAACTTAAAGTTTAAATTAATTTGAAAACCTAAAGAAATTTAAACTAAAATAATTAAAAACTTTAAAAAGTTTAAACTAAAAATAAAAGCTTAAAGAAATTTAAACTAAAATTATTTAAAAACTTAAAGAAGTTTAAATTAAAATAGTTTAAAAACTTAAAAGTTTAAACTAAAAATAAAATTTAAAAAGTAAAAAGGTAACTTCTTTTACTAAAAAAAAACTTTTCAAAACATGAGAAAACCACTCTTAAAGTGTGGGAAATCAATTATTGAAACACACAACAAAGAAAAAGCTCTTTTATGAGCTAGGTCTTTTTTACATTTAATTTCATTTATTTATTTATTTATTTAAGTTAGGACAATGCATATTAATCAACCTAACAGCAGTTAGCATCAATGTAAATATGCCGGAGTTAGCACAATAGCTAATTTGCATCCGTTAATTTGCATCCGTTGTCCTAAGGCAGGTGACAGGTTCCTCTGGTGTTAGACCCATGTGCAGGAAAGTGAACGAGGCAGGAGTTTAAAATAATAATTATTTATTTTAAACAAAAATGCTGCCAGGGCAGCCAAAAACTCACTCTGGTAAACTGGAGCAGAAACAGAGAAGGACATCAGAGTGGAGAGGTGAGGCCTGAGTTGTCTGTGTGAACAGAACAATGACCGGACACAAAGTGGAGGAGATGAAGGCTTTTTATAAGGCAGAAAGAGAGTGAGTAATGAGTTCAGCTTGGCAGGTGGCTGATGAGACAGGTGTGAATGATTAAGGCTACAGGCTTGAGCACAGAGAGACAGACTGAAAAGTGAGTGGGAAAATGACAGAGACTGAATGAGATAAACAGGAATCAAAGCTCAGAATGACAAAATGAAGACAGGAGGAAAACACAAATAAACATAAAGAAACAGACAGGGACAGAGCCTGACATAACCCCCCCCTCAAGGGTGGCACCTGACACCCCTAAGACGGACCCCACAAGAACAAGGGCGGGCGGAGGGAGGCAACAGGCAGGACGGCGGGCCAACATCAGCCAGATCCGGGGGGCGCCCAGGAGGTCGCCCATCACCATCAGCCAGATCCGGGGGGCGCCCAGGAGGTCGCCCATCACCATCAGCCAGATCCGGGGGGCGCCCAGGAGGTCGCCCATCACCAACAGCCAGATCCGGGGGGCGCCCAGGAAGCCGCCCATCACCACAGTCGTCGGCCGGAACACCGTCGTCGGCCGGAACACCGTCGTCGGCCGGAACACCGTCGTCGGCCGGAACACCGTCGTCGGCCGGAACACCGTCGTCGGCCGGAACACCGTCGTCGGCCGGAACACCGTCCTCTGAGACGTTGTCGGGCGAGGAGACGTCGTCTGGACCCTCTGAGACGTCGTCGGGCGTCCGTCGAGACTGCAGGCGAGGAGACCACCGTCGAGACTGCAGGCGAGGAGACCACCGTCGAGACTGCAGGCGAGGAGACCACCGTCGAGACTGCAGGCGAGGAGACCACCGTCGAGACTGCAGGCGAGGAGACCACCGTCGAGACTGCAGGCGAGGAGACCACCGTCGAGGCTGCAGGCGAGGAGACCACCGTCGAGGCTGCAGGCGAGGAGACCACCGTCGAGGCTGCAGGCGAGGAGACCACCGTCGAGGCTGCAGGCGAGGAGACCACCGTCGAGGCTGCAGGCGAGGAGACCACCGTCGAGGCTGCAGGCGAGGAGACCACCGTCGAGACTGCAGGCGGTGAGACCACAGTGGTTGGCACCAAGGGCAGGGCAATAGTTTGCAGGAGACGAGAGTGTGACCTTTCTCTCTCGGCCCAGGCTTCAGCAAACAGTCCAAACAGCCATGGGTCATCACCAGTGATGGCATAGTTACATTGAAAAAGTAACTTAGTTAAGTTACTGATTAGTCTTTGGGAAAAAGTTAAGTTACTGATTACATGATTTGGAAAGTAACTAAGTTAGATTACTAAGTTACTTTATTCGTTACTTTCAGCTGCTGCTGCCAAGAGCCTTCTGTCACAATACATAAAAAACGTAAATGTAATTACTAATAAAAATATTCAAAAACAAAATGGTCTTTCTTTACTTCATTAAACAAATAATATTTTTACAAAAAAGTATTTCTGTAAATACTTTTAAAAATAAATAATATAATAAAGACAGTCTTTCAACGTCAAAATCAGAGTTTTTTATTTTTATTTTAGGAAATTGTGTACACATGGTCTCTGTTACATCCAAAACAAACATATGCTCTTGAATGCATCGTGAACTGCCTGCTGTGCGTTCTCCTGACACGAAATGGAGCTGCTGTAGATGAGCTTACCAGAAGAAAAAAGAACGTATTTGTATGTAAATAAGACCTATTGACAGACCTATTGAGACGATTGATAGCTGCCATCAACACGTTTGTACACAGCAGGAGGTGTGTGTGTGTGTGTGTGTGTGTTGTTTTGGTCGCGGGTGGGGGGGGACCTGCTGTCTCTCGGAGAGGCTCCATTGTTTTACTGAACAAGTAAGTGATTCTCATTCTCCTCCTCTCTCAGCTCCGTGTGCGCACCTCAGTCCAGTCTGTTTCCTGACAAAACACATGCGCTGCATGGTGTGTGGTGTCAGGTTTCAAACAGCCCGCAGCTGACTGAATTTCCGCGTCTTTTTTTTTATCACTCCCCGGCCGAGACGAGGAAATAAAAATAAAATTACTACAGAAAATGACAAAAAAGTAACGCACAATAATTTGGAGAAAGTAACTTTAATCAGATTACTGAATTTTGAAAAGCAACGCGTTAGATTACTAGTTACTGAAAAAAGTGGTCCGACAAGAGTAACGCGTTACTTTGTAACGCGTTAGTGACATCACTGGTCATCACCTACTATCTCCAACCGGGTAAACACCTGTATAAAGTCATCACTGGCCACCAACCTCTCCTGTAGATCATAGGAAGTGGCCACAGTGTCAATATATTTACGGGTTACCCGGTGGAGTTGGTCCCATTCTGAGCAGCGCTCGGTACTGTTCACAAAACCTGCTGGGTCTGGGTCTGGTCCGGTCATTCTGTCAGGTTCCTCTGGTGTTAGACCCACGTGCAGGAAAGTGAACGAGGCAGGAGTTTAAAATAATAATTATTTATTTTAAACAAAAATGCTGTCAGGGCAGCCAAAAACTCACTCTGGTAAACTGGAGCAGAAACAGAGAAGGACATCAGAGTGGAGAGGTGAGGCCTGAGTTGTCTGTGTGAACAGAACAATGACCGGACACAAAGTGGAGGAGATGAAGGCTTTTTATAAGGCAGAAAGAGAGTGAGTAATGAGTTCAGCTTGGCAGGTGGCTGATGAGACAGGTGTGAATGATTAAGGCTACAGGCTTGAGCACAGAGAGACAGACTGAAAAGTGAGTGGGAAAATGACAGAGACTGAATGAGATAAACAGGAATCAAAGCTCAGAATGACAAAATGAAGACAGGAGGAAAACACAAATAAACATAAAGGAACAGATAGGGACAGAGCCTGACAGCAGGTGAAACGTCCCATAAAACAAAAGAGCGGAGAAAAATACAAACATCACCTATATAGCACATAACACAACATAAAATTACAATAAAAATATGATGCCATAAGAATAGACAAAGTAATCTACACATGAGTGCACTTCTGATTAGTTTTCAGCCAAAGTTTCAGAGATTTTTTAAAGCTGGAGTAGGTGCCACAGTTCCTGATGGAAACTGGCAGTGTGTTCCATGACTGCGTGCCTCTGATGGACACCACCATTTGGCCAAATTTAGTCCTGCGCCGCTGCACATCACAATCTCCTCTGGTCAGTGCTCTTGTGTTTACTGTACTTGTTTTTTTACTTATAAAATATATTAAAGGAGGAGGAGCAAGTCCATTTAAAACTTTAAAAATCAGGCAAACGTCCATAAAAATCTGATAGCTATTAAAATCCAAAATTTTGTACTTATTTATGATGTTGCAGTAATGATACTGTATTGGCTTTTTGTCAAAAATTTTCAGTGTTTTCTTAAAAAGAGACTTTAGGGGCTATAGACCAAAAACATAATGCATAATAACTAAAATATAATAAATGTGAGTGAGTGAGTGAGTGAGAGAGAAAGAAAGAGAGAGAGAGAGAGAGAGAGAGAGAGAGAGAGTGGGAGAGAGAGAGAGGGAGAGGGGGGGGGGGCATTTCTTCAAAAGGCCTAAACCAGCTAACACATCATAGTGCCAGCTATTTAAAATGCTTTCAGTACTAAAATCACTCTGCATTTTCTCTCGGCAAGTTGGCATCATCAGGATGTCGCATTTGATGCAGAGAAGCATGCTCGGCATCAGAAATCCTGTTGCTCCATCTCAGTGTGGCTCTGTGTGTCACATTGCCCTACCACCCAGACAGGTGGGCGGCCCATGGAAGATTCTGGAATCCTACTGCCCCATCTCAGGAATCATCCTGCCCTGAGATGGTCTTCAGCCAGCGCTCTGACTCCCAGTGTTTCCAGCAGGGGTCCTCAATCCTCAGCATGCTCGTCACACCTGGAAGTCCTTCCTGTGGTGTTGACCTACAGCGCTGGGCAGAATCAAAAATTAGTACACATAGACAAGAAAATAGGATCATGTTTGCATATTGTTAATCCCTACTCCAGTATTAGTATTAGTTATTAGTATTAGTTTAGTATAGATGAATCACCTCAACAATAGAAAACTTTCCAAAAAAACTTATGCCATTACCCAGTTTAATTTCTGAGTTCAAACAGGATCCTCAGGAATCCAGGCACAGACAATTAATTATTATTATTAATTCTGCTTACTTCATGGAGTCTGTGGAAGGAACTTCATTAACGCATGTGAAGGAAACATGAGGGGAACCACCATATTGTGTCTTTAAACACATACGGTGCCACCCAGATGTAAAGGATTTTATCAGGGGTCAGTATTAAGCTGACCTCTTTATCCTTAATTAATTACTTATTCAGATTGAATAGTAATTTCACGGATTCTTTTCTTTTTCAGTTTACCCAATATTTCTGTGATCTTTAGTAAGTAAGTAAGTAAGTAAACTTTATTTATATAGCACCTTTCACAGATATAAAATCACAAAGTGCTTTACAAAAGAAATACACATAATAAAATCATACTAAAATCATACTAAAATCATACACTCTTAAAACATGCTATACAAAAAGGTTACACATGATAAACTCTAAAATCGATAAGTACAATTAACCATAAGCCTGTTTAAAAAGATAAGTCTTAAGACTTCTCTTAAATGCATCAGTCGACTCGGAGCTGCGCATTGTTAGAGGGATTTATCCATCTTTCTGATGGATAAATAAATAAAGCCATTAAGTGACAGAGAACGTTGACTTTAGCTTGGTATGCCAGGAGACACTACCATTTATTTATAATAAATCAACTAAAATCAACATCATTACACTTGATTGACATGATTTCACTTTCTTGCAATTTAACACGTCAGCACATTTAAATTGCAACACAACAGACATAAATATAGGATCTTAACATACTTAGTCTGAGGCTCTATGACTTAAATAGTTTCCAGATTAGAATTGAGGGAAAGGAGATAGGAGGAAAGATGGAGAGATGGTTTAAAGGAAATTGTCTTGAGCATGTTACCAGAAGTGACACTTCCCATCCGATTTCTGCTGAAATCCAGGTACGTTTGTAAACAGCTCTTTACCTTCGACGACGAGTCTGATAAAGAGATGACACCAGCCTTTCAGGCGTACAGAATCGTTGCAGGTCCAGCACGTCCGAGCCGGTTCTCGTTTACGTTTTCAACGTCTCCTCGGATCCGCTTCGATCATCAGAAAATATGTCAGCTACTGGTTGACTTCAAGATAAACTTATTCCAGGAAGGAATAAACAAAGTTTTGAGCTTACGCTCGTTCTAAGTGGACTCATAACAGCATGTTATTAGTCCTTAACTGGATGACGTGTCCTTAGCGTGTGACTAAACGTCCATCCAGCTCTTTGAGAAAGTTCACATCTCTTGAAGTTCCCAGCAGACTCTCTGGAACTCCAGCAGACTCTAGCAGACTCTGACGTTCCAGCAAAAACTTAGAACTTAAAAGAGGATCTGAGAGGAGCGAGACTTGTCTCTTTTTCATTGGTCCGTGGACCAGCGAGGAGTTCACTTGTTGTTATCAAGATTCAAGGTGAAATTCAAAGCAGAGTGAAAATGTTTTGGAAAGACAGAGAGTGCTGGAGCCCTTCTCATGAAAACAACGGATTAACTGTCTTCTGACTTTCTAAACAAAACGGCCGGGTCTCTCTGACCCGAGTCTTCAACTTTCACACAGCAGTGGACACAGTGATGTGCAGAAGTGACACAGTTTAACTCTACAGAATAACACAGCTTAAAAGCACACATCATGAAAATGACAAAAGTTATTCTTTTGATTACATTAGAATAAAATCAAAGATAGAAATAGTCTCTTTTGGTGACTATGTTCTCAGATTACAACTAATGGAATAATTTGTAGTAAATGTCTTGCTTTACTGAGAGGTCAGTAAAGGTCATCTCTGGAACAGTTCAAAAATACACAGGTGTATCAAAGTGGACACGGTCATGCCCACTACACATGTGCAGAATATATAATTTATGTGATCACCACATCCATAAAAGTACAATATAACATTAAAATGTTTTCATGTCAAGTCAGATGTATTAAAAAATACAGAACTACCACATCTCTAACCAAACCCTGATCAAATCCATCTCAGGGATCTGTGGTTTGATCCTGCTGTCTAGTTAGATCGTAGGGGCGTCCCCCTTTTTGGATCTATGAGGTTTCTGGAATCTGTACATTTCAACAGAAGAAAGAGAAGATATGTTGCTTAAATAAATATATACAAGAGCAATGTCATTTTGTATAAATGTCAAATGTGGTTATCTTAAACACTGTTTCACTGGTGATTATCTTAAACACTGTTTCACTGTTTTCAAACTAACTCCCCCCTTTGAAACAGTTTCCTGTTTACTAACACAGTCTGAGTGTTTCAGAAATATAAAAACCTAGAACTTTATCGAATTGTAAGAATATCTTACTGTAAAATATTCTGTCTAGACTTTAAAATCATAAAACTAAATATAGAACCAGTTCCTATGTCATTTTCATCTAAAAAATAAACAATTACATAAATTTAATCCCTTATAACCAATAGGACAAACTACAGTTATCTCAGTTCAAAAGCAAAAGGCAAACAGATGTTTTATACTAAATCAACATGTAGGAATACCCTGTTGCATGCTCAATAATCCAGGTAGAAAAATCTAAAAAAGCTTAATTTGGTTCTCTGGACATTCAAAAAACAAAACTACTAACTATAGAAACGTTTTGTCTTTCGTCCGAAAGACTTCCTCAGTCTGAATACAGCTTCTCAGACTTAGGAAGTCTTTCGGACGAAAGATGAAACGTTTCTACAGTTTTTTTTTTTTTTTTTTTTTTTTTTTAATGTCCAGAGGACCAGATTTAGCTTTTTTAAACATGTAGGAAGCTCCATCCATTTCAGGTTTCCTGTACAGGTCTCTTCTGCAAGTGAGTCCCTGTGACTCACTGACACTAACCTGTAAGAATAAAGATATGAAATATCAAAATTTCTACATTTAAGAAATTTGAAATAGTTTTCATCTAAAAGCAGACTGCTAAGAGTCATGATGTCAGCCTTCTCTAATGTGTCATTTTCTTGCATGTCTGAAAAATTATTGCATCACCATCATATATCACATGCAAAGCTGATATTTCATCTGGGCTCCAGTTTTCATTCAGTGACTTCTGACAGCTTTGACCACCACTGTCGCGTTGACTACCACCGTTCTTCCTTTTTGCCTGGGTACACTGTATGTTCAAAAGTTCAAGAGTTCAAAATTTCAAGAGTTCAAAAGTTCATCTGTTGAGCCGCATCACAGTTCATACAGTAAGACTTATCTGGATGTGTTTGTTGTCAACTGGACAAGGTTTCACATAGCTCAGCTTGACCCATCTCAGCTTGACCCCTCAGCGTGTTGTTCAGCTAAGCAAGGCGCACAGGCTCCACTTGAGGCAGTGTAGTTTTTTCAGGTGTTTTTCATAAAAGTCACATTTGATAGTAGACTTGTATCAACTTATACATGTGAATATCTTATTTGGTTATCAAAAACCAGAGATTCATGACTTAAAACCACAATGTTGTTTGGTCTGCTTCTAATCACATGATGACATCTGCTTTTGAATCTAAATGGAGAGTCACTGTCCTGATTCAAAAACCCTATTAAATATAATTAATCAATATCAAAATCAATTATCTTTTAGCCAATCCTATTTTGGAACATCTGTTAGCATTCACCCTTCAACCGAGCCATCCTGGTTTGCACAAAAGGGATTTCAAACCACTCTACAAAGTAAAAGTACTCAATTACATAAAAATGAAAACATCAATTTAACACTGAAACCAAAATCAAAGCCAAATTCCCTATATACTAATATTCATCATAAAATCTTCCATTATAAATCCATTATAAATCCATTATCATATATATATAT
>JBBPBX010072507.1:0-18047 GCA_038048925.1 Garcialebias charrua
CAATGATTACTTCGTGAATGTGGGACCAAGTCTAGCAGCAAATATTCCTTACGTAAATGTGAATCATAAAATTATGGATTGTGCAGATAGTTTTCATCTAAAGGAAACTAACAAAGAAGAAATAATTAATATAATTAAATCATTTTCTGATAAGAGATCAAGGGATTATGTTGATATGGATATGAAGCTTGTGAAGGAAATAATGCCTTATATTGTTGAACCATTTACACACATATGTAATTTATCTTTTTCATCTGGAAGTTTTCCTGACAATATGAAAATTGCCAAGGTGGTACCACTCTTTAAAGATGGCGATAAAAGTATGTACAGTAACTACAGACCTATATCTTTACTGCCACAATTTTCAAAGATTTTAGAGAAGCTATTTGTGATAAGACTAGACCAATTCCTTGACATAAACAATGTTATAAGCAACAGTCAGTATGGTTTTAGGGCAAAAATTTCAACATCACACGCTATTATGGAACTCATAGAATGAGTGACTACCACTGTTGATCAAAAGAGTTGTTGTCTTAGTCTCTTTATTGATTTAAAAAAGGCTTTTGATACCGTCTATCATTCCATTCTTATCGATAAATTGAGTAAATATGGTGTTAGAGGAACAGCTCTACAGTGGGTTACTAGCTATCTCAGAAATAGAAAACAATTTGTACAAATAAATGATGTTCGATCTGCTTTCTGTAATATTACTTGTGGAGTCCCTCAGGGCTCTATAATCGGCCCAAAACTGTTCGTTCTGTATGTAAATGACTTGGTGAATGTGTCAGATCTTTTCAAATGTATTCTCTTTGCTGACGACACTACGTTCCTATATTATGGTAATGATATGAAGCAGATGTCCGAGCTTGTGAATAATGAATTACTGAAAATTCAAAATTGGTTCAAATCAAACAAATTATCCCTAAATCTGGATAAAACCAAGTACATGATATTCAATACAAAAAAGGAATCTGTTGAGGTTACAATAAATATTGATGGTGTGGAAATCTGCAGAGTTAGTCAAATAAAGTTTCTGGGGGTCACTATCGATGACAAATTGACGTGGAAGCATCATATTAATTCTGTTAAGAAAAGGATAGCTACATCAATTGCTGTTCTGTATAGTCAAGAATTTGTTAGAGGATAGAGCTCTGTACTTGTTGTACAACTCAATTATTGTCCCGCACATCATTTACTGTGTCGAAGTTTGGGGTAAAGCATGTAAGACATTTACCGAGCCGGTTTTTGTCCTACAGAAAAGAGCCATAATAATAATCACTGGTAAACACTATTGTCACCCATCTAGTGTTTTATTTCATAAATTGAAGTTATTGAAATTCCATGATTTAGTGGACTATAATATTCTTTCAGTTTTATACAAAGCTCACACAAATGTATTACCTCTGAATATTCTCACACATTTTCTTAAACGTCAGAGTTGTTATAATTTAAAGGGAATTGAGATTTTTGTGAGACCAAAATTTAGAACTAGTTTAAGGGGTCGGTCAACCTCGATCCAAGGAATTAGATTATGGAATAATTTGGAAGCCGAAATTAAAAATGCAAAAATCAATATCCTCATTTAAGAATATGATAAAAAAAAATATTTGCAAAAATATATATAAAATAATTTATCTTGTCTAGTGTCAAAATTGTTAATTACATGTGTCATTCCTTTTTTTGTCTTCTTGACTTATTATTATTAGTATGCATATTTCTGTCTTTTTTCTAGTTGTTCATTGAAGGTTTTCTGTTCGAATTGATTTGTTCTGTAAAATGGGGGCAGATATAATAAGATACTCTCTTCATTCTGCCACCCTTCATTTTAAATTCATATTGTATGTCTTGTGTCTAGTGTATAGTGTATCTTGTGTAATTGTTGTAAAAAATGAACAAGTTATAATGAATTTATGCCATGAAATTAACATATCATGATATAATTTATTTTCCCGGGCAAGTTTTTTTTAACCGGTATCATCATCATCATCATCATCATCTTCATCATCATCATCATCATCATCATCATCATCATCATCATCATCATCATCATCATCATCAACTTTATTTATAAAGCACTTTAACACAGCTGAAACAAAGTGCTGAAAATCAGTTAAAAACAAGATGACAGCATAAAAACAATAGAATAGAATAGAATAGAATAGAATAGAATATATCTTTATTGGCATATTTGCACCGAGGTACAAAGTGTTGCAATTGGCGCACGCACAATCCTAAGAGGGACGTGCGCACGGAAGCCACAGCAGTCTGAAACCGCGTCGCAAACAATCAGATATGGAAAAAGGAACATACAGTCGGGTAATCATGGTATTCAAAAAAGAATCTATCACATTTTGTCTTAGGACACTCCATGATAAAGTCCAAAAAACTCTACCAGCTTTAGCACGAATAAGGACAGGACATGTTGCAGTGATGACGACAAGCAGGGAGATTTAGTCCGTGAGTAATCATTTCAGACAGCACAGTCTGCAGTTGGCTCAGCTCGGCTCCATCCGAACGCACACACAGAGACCTCTGGGGGGAGGGGGGAGGGCAGCGAGTTCTCAACAGCTTTCGACTCCCAGGAGAAGTTTTGCAGACAGCCTTCTTTTCCAAGGTCGCTCAGAGTCCTGATTAGATTAGTAGCTTTATTTATTTTCAGGTCAGGCCACAGTGTACTTTTGACTGCAGCCTTCCAAGTCCAGGTGTTGTTCAGGTCCAAATCACCAAATCATGTGAGGTTCCGAACTACAAATCCCCATCTGTGCCCTGATTGAGCCCGGGCGGCTGTAAACGAGTCCCAAAATGCACAGCAGGTCCGCGGCTCTCCACTGCTGCTCCCATCGTGTGGTTCAGTTCGTACAACAGCTGGGATGTTGAGGTCATAGCCTGGATCAAAGAATCATGCTGAGCAGGAAGTCTTGCCAGCCCGTTGATCGCCGTAGCAGTCTTCCTCAGCTTCCAGTAGCAGCAACCTCCGCCAATGCCAAAAAACAGAGTAGCTGCCACCAATATCCAAATAATCCACAAATCTTCCACGTCTTCGACAGACAGAACGGTCAGACACATTGGTTTCCACTCACTCCACGAGCCCATAATGTATCCCACTGCGTGCGTGTCGGAGGGGCAAGCCGCTTCTCCTGGCCCGGTTCGCTTGGTGGAAAAAAATTTATCAATAGAGGAAACAGCCCACGTAATTAAATCCATCTCAAATTGGTTCGAGTGAGCGCTGAAGAGTTACAGACGAGACAAAATGCAAGCAGGGAGGAGGAAAACTTAGGGAGGAGAGGAGCAAAAAGAGATGCGACCTGCTTTGCCGAGAGCCGGAAGAAGAAAAGCTTTACAAAGCTAAGCACACAGTGAACTAAAAACTCAATTTAAAGCGTTCCATAACTTAGGGGCACTAACAGAGAAGGCCCTGTCTCTTCGAAACGTCCTCTTACTCTTGGGAATGACGAGAAGCAGTTGGTCAGCAGACTCTTGAGTGACCGACGAGGAGTGTAACGGTGGAGAAGCCATCATGAATGATATGATATGGCCTAGCCCTAATTACAAGAACATAAGCAATAGAAACAGGAAATTATACTGAGACAGGCTGTGCACACTCCCACAGGTCACCGTTACAATAGTCATCAGACTTGTCTCTCATTGCCTTCTTGTCTCTCTTCTCCTTCTGTGTTCCCAAAAAGCTCTTCAGTGTCTGGTCTGAATGACCATCAGCCTGTGGCCCTCACCCCGATAGTCGCTAAATGCTTTGAAAAACTGGTCATGACCCACATCAAAACAACCATTGGCATCAACGAGGGATTAAACGGGATTTGAAAACCGAGAGGGAGGGGGCCTGTCTGACGAGCAGAGGTAACTTGTTCCAAAGTCTTGGTCCTGCTACAAAGAAGGCCCTGTCACCTCTGCGCTTAAAACGAGTTTCTGGAACTGTAAGGAGTAACCGGTCCGCTGACCTGAGAGAACGTGGTGGGACATATGGCTGTATCAAATCAGAGAGAGAGTGGGGGGCAAGACTGTTCAGCGATTTGTAGACCTACAGGAGAATTTTAAACTGCATTCGAAGATGAACCGGTAGCCAGTGCAGGGAGGCCAAGACTGGTGTAATGTGCTCTATTTTGCCTGTACTGGTTAAAAATCGGGCTGCTGCATTTTGGACCAGTTGTAGTCATGCAATGGTGGTCTGACTGATACCAAACAGGAGATAACTGCAGTAATCAAGTGTAAGAGATGTGGACAGAGTTACCTGTTACACTCCTACTTAAATTAATTACTTATAGACTGCTCATAGTCTAGAATAGTAATTGTTATTACGGATTCTCTTCTTTTGGATTAAGCTTAAACTTTGTGATCAGATGAGATGTAAATGACATGAAACGTTAGTTATAGTTGACCCACCAGGAGATGTGGCCATTTATTTAACAAATCATAAATTTACATAACATGTACACTGATTGATTGGTTCAACTTTTCTATAAGTTACACATCAAACAGTTCAAATCATGCGTCCGTGACTTCACTAATCAACATATATTTCAAGGAACAACAGATCAAGTAAATAAGATGATAGTTTACTTATATCTGAAGGCAATTAGCTTAAAGTTTACTGGCAAAGATAAGGAGGAGGAGAAAGGTGAAGGAAGAAAAGGAAGTTTTTATTTTATTTTATTGTTTTAATTAAATTTATTAATTTAATTAAAACAATAAAATAAAATAAAAACTTCCTTTTCTTCCTAACAAATTTATTAACAAATTTATTAAGCCAGCCACTAGGGAGCACAAGCCAGTGTATCTCTTGTGCCGGTCCCAAGCCCGGGTAAATTGTGAGGGTTGTGTCAGGAATGGCATCCGATGTAAAACACTTGCCAAAACCATAATGCGAGTTCATCAAAGTGAAACCATACCGGATCGGTCGAGGCCCGGGTTAACAACGTCCGCCACCGGTGCTGTTGACAAACAGGGTGCCGGCGGAAATTGTACTACTGTTAGTCGAAGACGCCGAGGAGGAAAACGTGTCAGGAGACAGAGGGAGAGGAGGAAAGTGAAGAATGTAGGACTGAGGGTTGCAACTCTAAATGTGGGGACAATGACAGGCAAAGGTAGAGAGCTGGCTGACATGATGCAGAGAAGAAAGGTAGATGTTTTATGTGTCCAAGAGACCAAGTGGAAGGGCAGCAAGGCTCGCAGTATTGGAGCAGGGTTCAAACTGTTTTACCATGGTGTGGATAGAAAGAGAAATGGAGTAGGGGTGGTCCTGAAGGAGGAGTTGGCAAAGAATGTAGTAGAGGTGAAGAGAGTGTCAGATAGGGTGATGTGTCTGAAGGTAGAAGTAGAAGGTCTGATGCTAAACATAGTCAGTGGTTATGCTCCACAGGTTGGATGTGATGGGGAGGAGAAAGATAAATTTTGGAAAGATTTGGATGAAGTGATAGAGAGTATTCCCAGGGAGGAAAGAGTGGTGATTGGAGCAGACCTGAATGGACATGTTGGTGAAGGAAACAGAGGGATGAGGAAGTGATGGGTAGGTTTGGTGTCAAGGAAAGAAACCAGGAAGGACAGATGGTGGTGGATTTTGCCAAGAGAATGGAAATGGCTATAGTCAATACCTATTTCCAAAAGAGGGAGGAACATAGAGTGACCTATAAGAGTGGAGGAAGGAGTACACAGGTCGATTACATTCTGTGTAGAAGAGGAAACCTGAGAGAGATTGGAGACTGTAAGGTTGTGGCAGGGGAGAGCGTGGCCAGACAGCATCGGATGGTTGTGTGTAGAATGACTGTTGTTGCGAAGAAGAGAAAAGGAGTAAAATCAGAGAAGAAGACCAAATGGTGGAAGCTAAAGAAGGAAGAGTGGGCCTCATGCACGAACCGTTCGTACGCACAGATTTGTTCTTAAACTGTGCGTACGAGCGATTTAGGATCATTTGTGGCATTCAACAATGTTTTCGTATCCTAAGATTTTTTTCAGATACGAACAAAATTTACGTGTGGTCCAGAGCTGTCGTATATTTTAGGAGCAGTCGGTCCGCTGTTATCCAGACGGATTTCCTTCACTAATAACTTCATATTTCGTTATTTAGAAAATATTTTGGGTTTAAAAAAATCACGCACCATAATTATTCTTGACAATAGGTTATTCTGTTTGAATTAGAATTATAATTTTAAGTTTAATTTGTCTGGTGTGTCGCGCAGGCTTCAGTGAGTCGTGCGCTCCCCTTGGTCATCAAAGCCGCTCCTCATATTAACACCCAGGTACATAAAATTCCCATACACCGCCGCAGAACAAGTACGAATTAAGACTGATTTTCATGCTATTGCTGGACTGCTGTGCCAAACACCATCGGAGCAATAGACTGTACACACATACGGATCAAAGCACCTTCACCTGACACATTCCCATTCCTCAATCGGAAGCAGTACCACTCCATAAATGTCCAAATTATATCTGATTCGAAATATAACCTGTAGAATGTGGTTGCGCGATGACCAGGAGGAGCGCGCATGACTCATTTGTGCTGCAAAACATGTTGGCACGCGTCTTGCGCAGCATGGCATTTATTGTCCATCCATCTCGGTAACGCAGACTATTCCTTGACCACCTCCTGTCCGTGCTGCGGCGAGACGTTTTTTTGAAGCCATTTTCAGATCAAACCATTTATTCTTCATTTCTGATACTGTATGACCCACGGGAGACACAACATATGCACTACAATATTAATATGAAGTTAACTGTAGTTTCGAGACATTTTAAAATGCTTCTGTTCAAAAACACATCCGACACTTGCGGGGGGGTGGGGGGTAGCGGTGCGCCACAGCTCTTCTGAATAAGTGAAACTATAATGTAACACAGTTGTTTACACTAAAATTAAAAATATTTGACCATCCGACACTTGCGGGGGGGGGGGTAGCGGTGCGCCACAGCGCGACTGAGAGCAGAACTTCAATCTCCGAACGCGTGAAGTTCTTCTTTTTACTTCTTGATTTTGAATGAATGGACACTTCCTGCTGTCAAAAGGCAGGAAACGTGGCCTTATATGGTGTTTTGAGGGGTGGGAATTATGTAAATGACCTCTCCGCGAGCACGCGCAGGTGGATAGAACAGGTGGGATTCATTAAATTTACGCAGCTCGTTTACACACTTTTCCTGAGGATAGAAGAGTTTGTTGAATCTGACGTGGCATGTTCGTACGAACGCTTCATATGAACAAAAGTAAGAGAAATTTAGGATAAAAATACAAACATGTTCGTGCATGAGGCCCAATGTTGTGAGAAATTCAGAGACGAGCTGTTAAAGGCTCTGGGTGGTAAGATAGAGCTTCCAAGTGACTGGGCTACTACAGCAACAGTAATTAGAGAGACAGGTAGGAAGGTACTTGGTGTGTCATCTGGACAGAGAATGGATGATAAGGAAACCTGGTGGTGGAATAGTGAAGTGCAGGACGCCATTCAAAGAAAGAGATTAGCCAAGAAGAAATATGACTGTGAGAGGACTGAAGAGAGGAGACAGGAATATAAGGAGATGGGACATAGAGCAAAGAGGGAAGTAGCTAAGGCAAAGCAGAGGGCGTACAATGAGTTATATGGGAGACTGGACACTAAAGAGGGCGAGAAGGACTTGTACCGATTGGCAAGACAGAGGGATCAGGCTGGAAAGGATGTGCAGCAGGTTAGGCTTATTAAAGATGGGAATGGGAATGTTCTAACAAGTGAGGAGAGTGTGATGGGAAGATGGAAGGATTACTTTGAGGAGCTAATGAATGAAGAGAATGAAAGAGAAAGAAGAGTGGAGGTAATAGAAACTGTGGACCAGGAAGTGGGAAAGATTAGTGAGGGTGAAGTCCGGAAAGCTCTGAAAAGAATGAAGAAGGGGAAGGCAGTAGGACCTGATGACATACCAGTGGAGGTTTGGAAATGTCTTGGAGAGATGGCAGTGAGGTTTTTGACTCAAATATTTAATGGAATATTTGAGGGTGAGAAAATGCCTGAAGAATGGAGAAGAAGTGTGCTGGTTCCCATTTTTAAGAACAAGGGTGATGTACAGAGTTGTAGCAACTACAGGGGAATTAAGTTGATGAGCCACACAATGAAGATCTGGGAGAGAGTTGTGGAAGGAAGGCTTAGACAAGAGGTGACTATCTGTGAGCAGCAGTATGGTTTCATGCCAAGAAAGAGCACCACAGATGCCATCTTTGCTTTGAGGATGTTGATAGAGAAGTACAGAGAGGGTCAGAAAGAACTCCATTGTGTCCAGAAAGTTCATTCTCAATAGTCCAGGTATCAAATCCGCTCATTCTCAATCAGTTCATCTGGACAATTTCTTTTACAAAACAAAGAAAAATTGACAAAGAAATTGTCCAGATGAACTGATTGAGAATGAGCGGAACTCCATTGTGTGTTTGTGGATTTAGAAAAAGCATATGACAGGGTACCAAGAGAAGAGGTGTGGTATTGCATGAGGAAATCTGGAGTGGCAGAAAAGTATGTTAGACTGGTACAGGACATGTATGAGGACAGCAGGACAGTGGTGAGATGTGCTGTGGGAGTGACAGATAGCTTCAAGGTGGCGGTGGGATTGCATCAAGGATCGGCTCTGAGCCCCTTCTTGTTTGCTCTGGTGATGGACCGACTAACAGATGAGGTCAGACAGGAATCCCCATGGACTATGATGTTTGCAGATGACATTGTGATCTGTGGTGAGAACAGGGAACAAGTGGAAGAGAACTTGGAGAGGTGGAGGTATGCTCTTGAAAGAAGAGGAATGAAAGTCAGCCGTAGTAAGACAGAGTACATGTGTGTGAATGAGAGGGAGGCCAGTGGAACAGTGAGGCTACAAGGAGCAGAGGTCACAAAGGTGCAGGACTTCAAGTACTTGGGGTCCACTGTCCAGGAAAATGGGGAATGTGGTAAAGAGGTGAAAAAGAGAGTCCAGGCAGGATGGAGTGGATGGAGAAAAGTTTCAGGAGTGATTTGTGACAAAAAGGTGTCAGCAAAGGTCAAAGGAAAAGTTTACAAGACAGTGGTGAGACCAGCTATGTTGTATGGTCTGGAGACAGTGGCATTGACAAAAAGACAGGAGAAAGAACTGGAAGTGGCAGAAATGAAGATGCTGAGGTTCTCCTTAGGAGTGACAAGGATGGATAAGATCAGGAATGAGATCATCAGAGGTACAGCACATGTTAAACAACTGGGAGATAAAGTTAGGGAGGCCAGACTGAGATGGTTTGGACATGTCCAGAGGAGGGACAGTGGGTATATTGGTAGAAGGATGTTAGAAATGCAGCTGCCAGGAAAAAGACAAAGAGGGAGACCAAAGAGGAGATATATGGATGCAGTTAGAGAGGACATGAAGGTAGTTGGAGTGAGGACAGAGGATGCAGAGGACAGAGTGAGGTGGAGGAGGATGACTCGCTGTGGCGACCCCTGAAAAGGGAAAAGCCGAAAGAAGAAGAAGAAGAAGAAGTTTTAATTAAATTTATTCATTTTACATTAAAACATAAAAAATAAAGGACAAAAACCATTTCATAAATATGTGAAAGAAAGAATACATAAAATGAAAGGTGGCAGAAAGAAGAATTCATATTGTCTACCCCTTTTTTTCAAAAACAAAACAATTTCAAACAATAAATTCAAACAATAATCTTACAGAAATAACAGATGAAAAGAGTAATTTTCACAATCAACGATAACTAGTACATTAGTTATCTGGGGAGTAAGTTTAACCAGACATAGCACACTCTCCGGGTGACATCCGTTAGACCCCGGTCCGCTTTTTAGTAAACAACCAGCAACTCATTACCTTGTGATGACCGTCCTTCTGGTAAAGAGAGGGTTTCCAGCCGTGGTTCATTTGTCCAGTTATGCCCAAAACCAGTCTCCAGCGTGTTTACACTTTTCAGTATCCAGCATCCGCGTCTAATCGAACGAGAGTACAGGTACTGTAGTGGCAAGTTCCGGTTGGGTTTCAGAATAAAACATTCCTTAGACTGAATTTTCATTCCAAGTTGGAGCTTTACGCTCAATTCGGGTTTCACAGCGAGCGTGCGGTGAACCCTTGCTGATGGAACAAGCTCTTTGACGCACGACCACCGTTCATACAGCCTTAGGAGAAAACATCACAGTTCAACTCCTCCAGTAGACTGAGGAAGAAACAGGAAGTCATGGAGTTTTTGAAGAGAGGTTGACTTCAGAGTCTTAAAAAGCTAAGTGTGGTCCTTTGAACAATGTCAGAGACATTGAGACGTTTATTTTCTAAACACAACGTCCTAGTGGCTTTTAAACCCCAAAATGCATTACGGCAAAGACTGGTTCATCCCAAAGATCCAGTCCCCCGGCAAAAACAGAGTAATATTGCGTATGCTGTTCAGTGTCAGGAGGGCTATGATCAGTCTTATATCAGTGAAACTAAACAGCCACTGGCCAAAAGGATGGCCCAGCACAGAAGATCAACATCATCAGGTCAGGACTCTGCAGTCTACACTCATCTCCAGGCCAGCGGTCACTCTTTCAGGGATGAAGATGTTCACATCCTTGATAGAGAGGAACAATGGTTTGAGAGAGGAGTAAAGGAGGCCATCTTTGTGAAAAGAAACCGCCCATCATTAAACAGGGGTGGAGGCCTCCGGGTTCAACTGTCCCCCTCCTACAATGCTGTTATTGCTAGTATCACTCAGCCCTCTGTGAATAGCAAACAACCATCAGGGTGCTAACGATCCATCGTTGGGCTGATGGTCCTCCTTGATCATGTGAGCAGCTGGTTTCGGCTGTCATCAGCCAACTGGTTGTGTAACACTGTGAGAGGGTGCTATTTATAAGACTAAGCTGAACACAGCACCTCAGACTGAGGAAGTATTTCGGACGAAAGACGAAACGTTTCTACAGTTTTTTTTTTGTTTGTTTGTTTTTTTGCTTTGTTTTGTTTTGTTTTTTGAATGTCCAGAGGACCAGACTTAGCTTTTTAGATTTTTCTACCTGGATTATTGAGCATGCATCAGGGTATTGACTTCAGAGTATTCGCCCCGTTCATCGGTCAGTCAACCAGGAAGTAGGAGGAGATTAGGTGAGGTCAGAGAGTTTATTATAAGTCAGTGGGAAGGTTAGTGACGGAGAAAATGTTTAGAGAAGGAGTTTAAAAAGAAGACGTCAGCTTTATGATTAAAACTGATTATACTGTAACTGTCTATAACCTTGTAAACAAATACTGAAAAAATCAATTTGACATGTCACTTGGAATAAACAGTCACTTTGATTATCAACATATTGAATAATAATGATGATACAAAAAAACCACAAAGTTTTGCTTTGATTATATTTGAATTAGAACAAATATAAAGAGTCTCTTGGTGAGATAATTTGTGTCGTGTACTGTATTCAAATTAATGGAATAAACAGTGTCCACTCTTCCTTTAAAGGTTTTCAAAGAAAAGGTGTCCACTGAGAGGTTCAGCGAACAAGGTGTATCACTACACCAGCAGATGTAATGAATGCATGTATTAGTGTCTTCAGGTTATTTTTGGACGATATGGGCTTTAGCTTAGACAGTTGCCTCAGCTGGAAAAAACAAGATCTAACGATCATGTTTACATGACTGTTGAGTTTCATGGAGGGATCCATTATCACTCCCAGATTTGTGACTCTGTTTTTCTGACAGGGCTAAAGCAGAAAGGTTGATGCATTGGTTCGTGATCGTGTTGTTGGGTGGGAACAACATGGCTTCAGACTTCTTTTCATTGAAACTTAAGAAATTTAAAGCCATCTAGTCCCTGATGTCAGCGAGGCAGTCGAGCAGAGGTTGAATAGAGCATGTACCATTGTGTCTTGGGGGAAGTAAATTTGACAGTCATCGGCGTAGAAGTGAAAAGGTATGTTGTGTTTCCGGAAAATAGCACCAAGTGGCAGCAGGTATAAAGAGAATAGGAGAGGACCCAGGATGGACCCCTGCGGAACCCCCCATTTAAGTGCTGCCGCTGCAGAACTAAAATCTTTGATGGAAACACAAAATGATCTGTCAGCGAGATAGGATCTGAACCAATTGAGGGCTGACCCTGTGATCCCACCCACTGCTCCAACCTAGCAATGAGGATCTCATGGTCAATAGTGTCAAAAGCAGGTGTAAGATCCAATAGGACAAGCAGCACAGAGTCACCAGTGTCTGTGGATAAGATGTCATTAAAAAACCTTCAGTAGAGCAGTTTCAGTACTGTGGAGAGGTTTAAAGCCAGATTGGAATGGCTCAAGGATAGTGTGATCCTCCAGGAAGCACTTCAACAGGGACTCAACTATTTTTTCCAAAAGTTTAGAAACAAATGGGAGTCTGGAGACAGACCTGAGGTTGGATACGACTGAGGGGTCAAGGTTTGTTTTTTCATTAGAGGTTGAACAGCAGCATGTTTAATGGTTTTTGGTATCACGCCAGTGGATAAACTGCTATTCACAATAGCAAGAATGGAGGGACCGTGAGTAGGAAAAACCTTCTTTAGTAGCTGAGGGGGGGCCACATCAAAGGGGGAACCAGATGGTTTCAAGCTGCACATGACCTGCTCTAGAGAAGACAGAGAGATTGGTTCAAAATGGTCAAATACAGCAACAGATTGAGGTGGGATGGACAGATCATGAAATGGAGGGGAAATGAGAGCTCGGGTGGTCACAATAAAAAAAAAAGAAATGTAGGAAGTTCTCACACAGCTCAGTCGAGGCTTCTAGAGGTGATGGTTCAGTGAGGTGGAGAACAGAGTTTAGGGTAGAGAAAATAACTCGTGGATTGTGAGAGTTTGAGGCAATATCAGAAAAGTATTGAGATTTAGCAGTTTTTACTACTTTCTGATAACAACTCCAACTCTCTTTTAGTATTTGAAAAGAGACCTGCAGCCTGTCTTTTCTCCATTTGCGCTCCGCCCTCCTGCACTGCTGCCTAACGGCCTTGGTGACATCATTCAGCCAAGGTTCTGCTCCGAGTTTCGATTTTCTAGTTTTAACAAGAGCAACATGATCCAGAGCCTTTAAACAAACAGAGCTGAACTGGGATGTCAGCTCCTCAGTGGTGGAGAGAAACACCGGGGGCTGAATTATCATTTCAGAGTTGTAAACGTATGGGAAACATGCGGCAGTGAAGCGGTTAATGGACAGGCTGCGACATGCAGGAACGAATGGCTTAGGAGTTAGATGGAGGAGGATGAACTCAAACCGGACTTGCATGTGGTCTGAAAACACATTGTCACGATTTCAAGATTAGTAACAGTCACATCCAGAGTTAACACAAGGTCCAGTGTATGTCCGTGCTCTTGGGTGGGACTGTTTACATGCTGATTTAGATTAAATGAGTCCAATAAATCTAAAAAATCCTTAACCAAGGGCTTCGCATGACAACATGCAAATTAAAATCTCCAATGACATGATCACATTTTGGTGTGATTTCAGCCAAGAAATCAGAAAATTAATTGATGAAATCCTTAGATTGCGGTGGGTAGTAGACGTGTGCGCATAACGTCGTGGGCGAATGGCCGAGTTCAAAGACAGTCAGCTCAAAACTAGAGCAGGAAACAGGGATGGGCAGTTGTTTACAGTAAAAAATTTGAATATTGTTAATAATCCACCATCAAGCCGGCCTGATGGCCGCGGGTCGTTAAAATACATACAGTTTGGTGGTAATAATTCCTTCAAGGTGGTGGACTCACCCGGTGACAACCAAGATTCTGTGATGAAGAAAAAGTCCAAATTGTGCTCTTAAAAGTAATCATTGAGGATTAAAGTTTTGTTGATAACAGATCTTGCGTTGACCACACACATCCTGCTATTCTCCGAGGTGGACCCAGCAGTGGTGGAGTGAATGCGCGCCAGCGGCCGCAGATTTTCAGTAACAGCCTCTCTGGGACGAGCAGTGATCCACACCGGCTGACATCTCCCCTTGTTTACCTAGTCCAGGCGCGCAGAAAGCTGGTGATGGAAATCATGACCATCAGCTGGAGAGGAAGATGCAGCACGCAGGGCTTCGAGCTACACCAGCCGGCCAGCTCGTTTTCCCTGGCGTCTGCAGCGGCATCTCCGGGCAGGCAGGTGAGCGGTGCAGCGGAGGTAAACAGGCAGGTCCACCAGCAACGGGGGAAGAGGGGGGGTCCAGCGATACGCTTATGCAGATCCAAATAAGCTACATCAGCGGCAGAAAAATTAAGAGCCAGGAGCTGTTGTCGATCATACACCAGTAGCATGTCCCAGATGAAAAACGGGAAGAAAAAAAAACAAAAAAATCTGAACACCGTCAGCTGAGGAGGATTGCAAGCCATGTACATGGACACCATCTCCTCTGTGGTCCACACCACACTCAACCACCTAGAGCAGAAAGACTCTTACATTCGTATAGTCTTTGTGGACTTCACGTCTGCCTTCAACACCATATTCCCCCAAACCCTGATGGACAAACTATTCACACTAGGACTAAGCCCCTCCATTTGCAACTGGGTACTAGACTTCTTAACTAACAGACAACAGACAGTGATGATCCACAACTTCTCCTCCTCCACCATAACCCTCAGCACTGGCTCTCCTCAAGGATGCGTGTTGAACCCTCTCCTGTTTACCATGCTCACATATGATTGTCAGAGTCAGAGAGTCAGAGTCAGAGAGAATTTATTGTCATTTGCACCGCATGTAGTACATGTGTTGAAAACGAGATTATGTACACAGGGTCCCAGTTACATCCAACAACAAATGCAAGAGAAATACAATAATAACATCTAGGATTAACTAAGAGAGACATCACATCAGCTAGTAATACACTAAGCCCTAATGTAGTAGAAAAACATCATTATAAACAGCAGCACGAACATGAGCAGATGGTCACAGATGAACGCAGCAACAAGAAACAGATGGTCACAGATGAACGCAGCAACAAGAAACAGATCAGTACAGTATCAGTATGATGTGACATTTTGCAGTGTTTATTCTTATTATTTATTTATTCATGAGTCTGACAGCCTCAGGGTAGAAGCTGTTTCTCAGTCTAGTGGTTCTACATTTGATGCTCCTCAACCTCCGTCCCGAGGGGAGTGGTGCAAAGAGTGAGTGTGCTGGGTGAGTGAGGTCTTTCATGATGCAGGTGGCTCTTTTTCTGCATCTGGAGGTGTAAATGTCTGTGATGGTGGGGAGACTGACTCCCACAGACTTCTGTGCAGCCTTCACCACTCTCTGCAGAGCTTTTCTCTCTGCAACTGTGCAGCCTCCATGCCACACGTTGATGCTGGAGCACAGGACGCTCTCCACTGCACACCTGTAGAACGAGGTGAGGACTGGGCTTCTCAGACCGGCTCGTCTCAGCCGTCTGAGGAAGTAGAGTCTCTGATGACCTTTCTTGATCAGGCTGGTGGTGTTATTGCTCCAGCTGAGGTTATCATTCAAGTGTACACCCAGGTATTTGTAGCTGGAGACCACCTCCACCGCAGATCCACCTATATACAGTGGGGTGTGGGTGTGTTTGTTCCTTCTGAAGTCCACAATCATCTCCTTCGTCTTCTTCACATTCATGTGAAGGTTGTTCTCTTTGCACCAGCTCTCCAGATGTTCCACCTCCTGTCTGTAGCTGGATTCATCATTATCTGTGATGCATCCCACCACAGCTGTATCATCTGCAAACTTAACAATATGACAGCCTGGATGTGTGGCTATACAATCATATGTGAGCAGAGTGAACAGAAGAGGGCTCAGCACACATCCCTGAGGAGAGCCAGTGCTGAGGGTGATGGTGGAGGAGGAGAAGTTGTGGATCTTCACGGACTGTGGTCTGTCTGTTAAGAAGTCTAAGACCCAGTTACAAATAGAGGGGCTTAGTCCAAGTGTGGATAGTTTGTCTATCAGAGTTTGGGGGATCATGGTGTTGAAGGCAGATGTGAAGTCCACAAAGAGCAGACGCACGTATGAGTCCTTCTGATCCAGGTGGGTGAGAGCAGCTACCCATCCAGGTAGGGCTGGGCCATATCATATCATTACCGGTTTTACCGGGCAAAAAAGCTTGCCCGGGCAAAACATTTATATCATGATATGCTAATTTCATGATGTAATACGTCGGGGCGCCCCACCCCCTTCACTTCCGAGCACTTCAAAAGACCAAACCGAGCTGCGCACCTCCCTCCACCTGTCTGTGTACTTGTGTAACGCAAGAACAAACAACGTGTTTCAGCTGTCTCTCCGCTGTCTCTCACTGCACAGGTACAGAGAGCTTGTCCCCCTCCCCCCCGCCCCGCGTTGCTCAGCGTGTGTGCGGGCTGCTCTCTCCCTCGCTCCAAAACTGTCGCGCGCGGTTCAGCTGTTTCAGTCTCACACAGAGGCAGGTGATCAGAGAATCAGATAGATCAGTTAAAAAAATGAATCAGAAAAATGTATAATTCCTGCAGGAACAGAGGAAGCTGAAACACCAGAAGCTTCAGGGTCAGCCAGAGGCGGCTCCAGGGGGGAGCTAGGGTGTGCTATAGCCCCCCCTGGAAAAGTCACAGCACCCCCTTAGCACCCCCAAGAAAATATCAGATTATTTTCTTTTTCATCTGAGTTAATATTCTTTAACATGTGGTTGTTGTGATATTTTCCTCGCAAAACACAACTAATTTAAAAACATCAGTGATTGTATTGAGTAAAAAAAAAAAATCTGATCCACCAGCTGAAGTCCACAAAGATGAGTGATGCTCTCAACACTGATCCAGAAAGGAGCAGAAACTGGTGACATGATGCCTCTGGTTATGCCATTTTTAGCTAATACAACTTGATAAATCATTTCCTGGCTTGTAGTGAAAATAAATGACTTATCTGGTCACATTAAATAACAGGTAACCCCCCACTTACGACTCCATCGACCTACGAACAACGGGACCTACGAAAATATCATATTTCGGCAGCAGCTCCACTGGCTCCCAGTTAAATCACGCATCATCTTCAAAATTCTACTCCTCACGTTCAAAGCTATCCACAACCTTGCCCCTCCTTATCTATCTGACCTCCTACAAATCTCCATCCCATCACGCTCTCTCAGGTCCTCCTCTTCACTACAACTCCATGTACCCTCTGCCCGCCTCTCCACCATGGGGAGCAGGGCCTTCACCTGCTCTGCCCCTCACCTCTGGAACGCTCTACCGCCCGACCTTCGAAACACCACCTCCCTTTCTCTGTTCAAGACTGCCCTGAAAACACATCTCTTTAGACTAGCTTATCATTAACTTTACTAAATGTATTTTTATCTTCCATTTTATATCCTTTATGTATTTTATATTTCAATTTGTCGCTGATAATGTTTGCTCTGTATTCACTGTGTTGGTTTGTTAAGTGTCCTTGGGTGTCATGAAAGGCGCTTTTAAATAAAATGATTATTATTATTATTATTATTATATTTAATAAAAATATGAAATTACTGTATTAAAAAATTTTTTTTTTTTTTTTTTGTGTTTAAATGTTCTTAATTTCATGTGTACATCACTTTGTTGCAGCTGTGGTTGTTTTAAAGGCTTTATAAATAATAATTATGATAAAAAAGATCATTTCTGATCATTTTTGAGCAATCTTGGGCAACAGGAAGTAGGTCTTCAGTTTACACGGTCACAAATTAATGTAGAACACCGGACGCCATTTTAGGTTCAGTCACTGGGGTCTCCGGTCACAGAACACCGGACGCCATTTTAGGTTAGCTGCCCGGGAGCCAGCCGAAGACTGGTGACCAGGATGGCTTCATATGGATTAATTACGAGCTGGAAACGTCTCTGTGAACTTTGTGGATGTCTCAGGCAGCAGCGGATTTATCGGTGATCGTGCCAGGCCGCCGCGCGAACACCTCCGGCCAGGCTCTGGCCTGGCTAGCTCCAGAAGCTAACACGGGAGCTAACACGGTAGCCGGCCGAAGACTGGTGACCAGGATGGCTTCATATGGATTAATTACGAGCTGGAAACGTCTCTGTGAGCTCTGTGGACGTCTCAGGCTGGAGCAGGAGCTACAGATTGATCGCGCCGCCGCTCCAACACCAGCTCATGGCTTGGCTAGCAGAAGCTAGCCAGCTAGCTAACACAGGTCTGGAGCAGCTG
>JBBPBX010072508.1:0-18047 GCA_038048925.1 Garcialebias charrua
TTGCCCTTTCCTTGAAGTCCCAGTGGTACAGTGCTTTTGGGTCGCCTCCGTCTGGTGCCATGCATCAGTCTGGCACAGCAGCACTGAACACAGCTGGCTCTCTCCTCTGCAGGGTGACCTACTAAAGTCAGCCTCAGAATCCTGAATGAACCCATTCACAATGTTGCATCACTTACAGAGAGACTGCAAACAAACACATTCTGAAACAAGGTGTGCTTATGTCATTTTAGGCCGTAGTCACTGAGTTAGGTTAATCTGGAAGGTTTCTAGTTTGTTTTGGGTTTTTTGCATGCATATACATGGACATAACAACTAAACCACAGAGTTGGATTCAGCAGATTTTAAACTTGTGTGTTTTATATGGTGAATTCATATAAATTACAACATAATGAGCATTTTACATTAGCTTCAAAATTGTACACGTTTTTTATGTTTTTTTTTACTTTACAGTCAGTGGTGAAACTTCTGCATTTATATTTACAAAAACCTTTATTTTGTTTTAAATGGACTGTACTTATAAAGTGCCTTTCTATCTTATCAAGATACTCAAAGCTCTTTACACAACAATCTGTGTCATTTACCCATTCATACATCACTCTACTAGATCTATACAAATAATAATCAGAGCTTTATCACATTCATACACTGATAAGACACACATCGGAGGCAATGAGGGGTTCAGTGTCTTGCCCAGGGACACTTCAGCATGTGACTGCTTGTGGAATCAAACCCCTAACTCTTATATTGGAGGACGACTGCTCTAACCACCCAGCCACATTAATGGATATGGACACACTCTGTAAATGTGCTTTTAGGTCTCAATTGCATATGGTGGTGGGTGAACAGGTGTATTTAAAATGCATAGAATTATCAACGTTTAATGTTTTATTTTCCCCTAATAGTTAAAATTATAAATACATTTGAAAAATCTAAAAAAGCTACCCTTCCCATAGGCTCACCACCTGTGGGAGGGGCCAAAGGGGTCGGGTGCATTGTGGAATGGGTGGTGGCCGAGGGCGGGGACCCTGGCGGTCTGATCCTCGGCTACAGAAGCTGGCCATTGGGACATGGAATGTCACCTCTCTGGTGGGGAAGGAGCCTGAGCTAGTGTGTGAGGTTGAGAGGTTCCGGCTAGAAATAGTCGGACTCACCTCAACGCATGGCTCTGGCTCTGGAACCAGTTTCCTTGAGAGGGGTTGGACACTCTTCCACTCTGGAGTTGCCCCTGGTGAGAGGCGCCGAGCAGGAGTGGGCATACTTGTTGCCCCCCATCTTGGTGCCTGTACGTTGGGGTTCACCCCGGTGAACGAGAGGGTAGCCTCCCTTCGCCTACGTGTGGGGGGACGGGCTCTGACTGTTGTTTGTGCCTATGCGCCGAACGGCAGCGCAGATTACCCACCCTTTTTGGAGTCCTTGGAGGGGGTATTGGAGGGTGCGCCTCCTGGGGACTCCCTTGTTCTGCTGGGGGACTTCAACGCTCACGTGGGCAATGACAGTGAGACCTGGAGGGGTGTGGTTGGGAGGAACGGCCCCCCTGATCTGAACCCGAGTGGTGTTCTGTTGTTGGACTTCTGTGCTCGTCATGGATTGTCCATAACGAACACCATGTTCAGGCATAAGGGTGTCCATATGTGCTCTTGGCACCAGGACACCCTAGGTCGTAGTTCAATGATCGACTTTGTTGTCGTCTCATCTGATCTGCGGCCGCATGTCCTGGACACTCGGGTGAAGAGAGGGGCGGAGCTGTCAACTGACCACTACCTGGTGGTGAGTTGGCTCCGATGGTGGGGGAGGATGCCGGTCAGACCTGGCAGACCCAAACGTATTGTGAGGGTCTGCTGGGAACGTCTGGCAGAGTCTCCCGTAAGACGGAGCTTTAACTCCCACCTCCGGGAGAGCTTTGAACACGTTCCGAGGGAGGCGGGGGACATTGAGCCCGAGTGGGCCATGTTTCGCGCCTCTATTGTCGAGGCAGCTTATCGGAGTTGTGGCCGCAAGGTTGTTGGTGCCTGTCGTGGTGGCAACCCTCGAACCCGGTGGTGGACACCGGCGGTGAGGGATGCTGTCAAGCTGAAGAAGGAGTCCTATTGGGCCTTTTTGGCCTGTGGGACCCCGGAAGCAGCAGATAGGTACCGGCAGTCCAAGCGGCATGCGGCTCGGGTGGTTGCTGAGGCAAAAACTCGGGCGTGGGAGGAGTTCGGAGAGGCCATGGAGAATGACTTCCGTACGGCTTCGAGGCGATTCTGGTCCACCATCCGGCGTCTCAGGGGGGGAAAGCGGTACGCGACCAACACCATTTATGGTGGGGATGGCGTGCTGTTGACCTCAACTCGGGATGTTGTGAGTCGGTGGGCGGAATACTTCGAAGACCTCCTCAATCCTACTGGCACGTCTTCCACTGAGGAAGCGGAGCCTGGGGACTTTGGGTCGGGCTCTCCAATCTCTGGTGCTGAGGTCGCCGAGGTGGTTAAAAAGCTCCGCGGTGGCAAGGCTCCGGGGGTGGATGAGATTCGTCCTGAGTTCCTTAGGGCTCTGGATGTTGTGGGGTTGTGTTGGCTTACGCGACTCTGCAATATCGCGTGGACATCGGGGGCAGTTCCCTTGGATTGGCAGACTGGGGTGGTGGTTCCCCTATTCAAAAAGGGGGACCGTAGGGTGTGTTCCAACTATAGAGGGATCACACTCTTAAGCCTCCCTGGTAAGGTCTATTCAGGGGTTCTGGAGAGGAGGGTCCGTCGGATAGTCGAACCTCGGATTCAGGAGGAGCAGTGTGGTTTTCGTCCTGGTCGTGGAACACTAGACCAGCTCTACACCCTCAACAGGGTCCTGGAGGGTGCGTGGGAGTTTGCCCAACCAGTTTACATGTGCTTTGTAGACTTGGAAAAGGCATTCGACCGCGTCCCTCGGGGGGTTCTGTGGCGGGTACTCCGGGAGTATGGGGTACCAGGCCCATTGATATGGGCTGTTAGGTCCCTGTACGACCGGTGTCAGAGCTTGGTCCGCATTGCCGGCAGTAAGTCAGGCTCGTTTCCGGTGAGAGTTGGACTCCGCCAAGGTTGCCCTTTGTCACCGATTCTGTTTATAACTTTTATGGACAGAATTTCTAGGCGCAGCCAAGGTGTTGAGAGGATCCGTTTTGGTGGCCTTAGAATCGCTTCTCTGTTTTTTGCAGATGATGTGGTCCTATTGGCTTCATCAGCTCGTGATCTACAGCTTTCGCTGGAGCGGTTTGCAGCTGAATGTGATGCGGCCGGGATGAGGATCAGTTCCTCCAAATCCGAGGCCATGGTCTTGAGCCGGAAAAGGGTAGCGTGCCCTCTCCGGGTCGGGGAGGAGGTCCTTACCCAAGTGGAGGAGTTTAAGTATCTCGGGATCTTGTTCACGAATGAGGGAAAACTGGAGCGTGAGATCGATAGGCGGATAGGTGCAGCGTCCGCAGTGAAGCGGGCGCTGTACCGGTCTGTCGTGGTGAAGAGAGAGCTGAGTCAAAAGGCAAAGCTCTCAATTTACCGATCGATCTACGTTCCCACCCTCATCTATGGTCATGAGCTTTGGGTTGTGACCGAAAGAACAAGATCTCGGATACAAGCGGCTGAAATGAGTTTTCTCCGCAGGGTGGCTGGACTCTCCCTTAGAGATAGGGTGAGAAGCTCAGTCATCCGGGAGGGACTCGGAGTAGAGCCGCTGCTTCTCCACATCGAGAGGAGCCAGTTGAGGTGGCTCGGGCATCTGGTTAGGATGCCTCCTGGACGCCTCCCTGGTGAGGTGTTCCGGGCATGTCCCACCGGGAGGAGACCCAGAGGAAGACCCAGGATACGCTGGAGGGACTATGTTTCTCGGCTGGCCTGGGAACGCCTTGGGATTCCCCCAGAGGAGCTGCTCCAAGTGGCTGGGGAGAGGGAAGTCTGGGCCTCCCTACTTAGGCTGCTACCCCCGCGACCCGACCCCGGATAAGCGGAAGAAAATGGATGGATGGATGGATGGATAAAAAAGCTAAGTCTGGTCCTCTGGACATTCAAAAAACAAAACAAAACAAAGCAAAAAAACTGTAGAAACGTTTCGTCTTTCGTCCGAAAGACTTCCTCAGTCTGAGCTGCTGTATTCAGCTCAGTCTTATAAATAGCACCCTCTCACAGTGGATCAACCAGTTGGCTGATGACAGCCGAAACCAGCTGCTCACATGATCAAGGAGGACCATCAGCCTAACGATGGATCGTTAGCACCCTGATGGTTGTTTGCTATTCACAGAGGGCTGAGTGATACTAGCAATAACAGCATTGTAAGAGGGGGACAGTTGAACCCGGAGGCCTCCACCTCTGTTTAATGATGGACGGTTTCTTTTCACAAAGATGGCCTCCTTTACTCCTCTCTCAAACCATCGTTCCTCTCTATCAAGGATGTGAACATCTTCATCCCTGAAAGAGTGACCTCTGACCTGGAGATGAGTGTAGACCGCAGAGTCCTGACCTGATGATGTTGATCTTCTGTGCTGGGCCATCCTTTTGGCCAGTGGCTGTTTAGTTTCCCCGATATAAGACTGATCACAGCCCTCCTGACACTGAACAGCATACACAATATTACTCTGTTTGTGCCGGGGGACTGGATCTTTGGGATGAACCAGTCTTTGTCGTAATGTATTTTGGGGTTTAAAAGCCACTGGGACGTTGTGTTTAGAAAATAAACGTCTCAATGTCTCTGAAACTCCCGCAACATACGGAATGACCACTGGTCTGGGTTCCTTCTTTTCACCTGATGGCTGGCTGGAGTCCTGTTTGGGTTTCTTCTCTGCTTTCAGGAAGGCCCAGTTAGGATATCCACATTTCTCTAGAGCCTGTTTTGTGTGTGATTTCTCCTTCTGTCTGGCTGCTGAGTTAGTGGGGACGCTGTCTGCTCTGTGGTACAGAGTCCTGATGACTCCTAACTTGTGCTCCAGAGGGTGATGGGAGTCAAACTGTAAATACTGGTCTGTGTGGGTGGGTTTGCGGTACACCTCAGTTTGCAAATTTCCTCTATCAGAAACTGAGACCTCACAGTCCAAGAAAGCCAACCTGCCATTTTTTACATCTTCTCGTGTGAACTTGATATATTTATCCACAGAGTTGATGTGATCAGTGAAATGTTGGACTTCCTGAGATTTAATTTTAACCCAGGTGTCGTCAACATACCTGAACCAATGACTTGGTAGTCTCCCTGAAAAGGATGTCAATGCTCTCTTTTCATTTAAAAAAAATTTTTGGTAATTTTTTTTTTTAATTCCTAATCATGGGTTCTGTTTTCTGACTGAAAATTGTTGGAATGTATACCTGTATTATGGAGCATGGACTTTGTTGGTTTTGAACCAGTTTGACATGACTGTCGACAAGGGAGAGGGCCAGCACCGGAGGAGGGGGCGTTCCAAAGAGACCATTTTAGCACCAACATAACTGGTTTGTTCCACTTTGGAGTAAGTTGTTAGGGGAATAATCCGTTTTGTGTTGTGTGTTTCCTTGACTGATGAAGCCTTCTGGATGGAAGGTGAAATGTTTCAGCACAAAAAAAAGAAACTGTCCAGATGACCTGACTGAAAATTGTTGCATCGGTTCCATTGTTTTCAGATTAATTAAATAAGTTGTATATAATCGTGTGTCAAAAATCAATGTGAGGGAAAAAATGAATGAATACAGATACATCCCATCTGATTAAAATGTTTTAAGGTAGAATGTCACAAAGCTGGTCATGTATGTTTTCATATACATCATTTTAAAGAATAATGTGAAGTCCATTTACCGGTACTACAGAATATCAAGCACTGCTTGATATGGTGAATAGGCTTTGTTAGGCATTTGCAAAATTCATAAATTGCTTTAGTTGTTACTTTGCAGCAGACATTCACAAAATGAGAAGTGTGTGAAAGGCATGGGCTCGTGTCACAACTGGATGCTTAACCATCTGAAAGGGAACAACCTTTTTCCTTCTCAAGTATTTCCCCCAACATTTAGAGCTGGGGTCTCATAACGAGGAACACCATTATGACTGCAGTTTCACTTTCCATTCCATAATGGCACTGCCAGACAAGAGATTTGTGGATAGCCATGTCAAACACTGACTACAAACCAGCCTCCAAATAACCCAGAATAAGAAACTTCAGTAAACAAAGAGCCAGATGCATACCAAGAGCAGTGGGAGTCAAGTTTTGTTGACACATTCTCATGCCTCTATATAACATTTTGAGAAATGTATCCAGCTGTGTGTTGCCTCTTATGCTACTCTCCCTCAGACACACACACACACACACACACACACACGCATACTGTCTGGCTCGGCACATCTGTCATATTGACACAGCTGTGACTATGAAAGGGAGAACGGTGCTCCGAGCAGTAGACATGCACTGTTTTTCTTCGCTCAACTCTTTAAGACATACACTCTTTCATTTGATGTTAGAAAGTGAGAGAGCAGGAACCCCGTCTTTGCTGGAACACAGGCTGAAAGATTAACACGTGGGGAGTGCTACATGGCATGTTTGACCTTTCATAAAATGGACTACATGGCCATTTAGGGATTGTTTCGACAAATTCAAAGTAAAACTGCTTTGTGACTTGCTTTTAAGTACTCTTGATAAACAATTGTGAACTTTGATATTAGGGTAAATTATGTTCACTTTCATCAGGCCTTCTCAGAACCGCATATCTTCTGAGTAAAGCATAAATCAGGACAATGCGTATGCTCTCTTACCTTGTGTATGGATGTCTTCTCTTCTTTCTCAGGTCCCTCCTCTGAGTCTGAGCAGGTGTACGCATCGCTGGGGTTAATCAGAGGGGCGGGGCGAGGTCGGTGCAGAGGTTGGAAGGTGAGCTGGGTTGTTAGCAAACTGCTGACGGCCCGCAGGGATGTGCAGGTGTGGGCAGGTAACGAAGGGTCAGCAAGCAGGTCTGTGATGAGTCCGTGGGCCTCTCCCATCACTGCTATGTCCACCATGACAGTCGTTCCTGATGACTACATGTTGATAGAGAGACAGAGGTGAGAGATGAATATCTCTGCTGCAGCCATGGGCGCTAGTGTAATTAAAGGATGGGTCTGATAGGGGCTGCATGTAGAGCAGGTGTGTAAACTATGTCAGCAGTTCCCCTGCGAGGTCATCATGTGGTTAACTGTAACACTGGCCAGACACTAATCCTACAGAGCTGGCACTCCAAGCTGCAACGGTTGGCAGTTCTGTCCCCAGCTCCTACTCATGTCAACGTGTCCTTGAGCATCACATTAACATTATTTTGATACCATTGTGTGGAATCATAAAGAGAAAGTGGAGGCTGCAGTAGCTCAGTGGTTAAGTGCTGCAGCCTTGTAAATCTGCGGCTGACGGTTCACGTCCAGGTTGTGTTCCAGGAAGGGCATCCGGCATAAAACAATAGCCAAATATTTCATGTGAGATTGCTCGCTGTAGTACCCCCTGCAGAAATGAGCATTTGAAAGAACAACATCATAGAGAGAAAGTGCTGTGCATATAGAATGGGATGTGTGAATCAAAGGTAAACCAGTGCTTTAGCAGCAGGTTGACACAGTAAACTTAAAACTGAAGGTTTGGCAAGTGTTTTACACCAGATGTTTTCAACCTGGACTCAAACCGGCAGTGAGATTACAAGACTGGTGCACCTACCATACAGCTATCTATCACAGCCTTAAAGGCATAACCAAACTTGTTTACTTTTATTTTCTAATGACAATAAATAGTATTTTCACTTGATAGTTTTATGTTACTGATTTTTTCCTTTAAGTAAAAAAAAAACTGATGTGATTTCATGTTTCTTTTTGTACTCAGCTTATATTAAAACACAAAACATATATATAAAAAAAACTTTTTGATAATCATGTTGTTTCAATCAGGATGTTTTCAGGACAAAAAAATACTAAGAAATGTTACTAATGCTAATTAGTATAATGGTGTAATAATAGTAATACAACTTAAGCCCACTCATTCATTCATTCATTCAACTTTTATTTAATCAGGTTAGTCGCATTGAACCACAAGGACTCATTTACAAGAGAGACCTGGAGAATCAAACTAACCACATTTTTTAATTGGGCTTGTTTAAACAGTCACCCAGAACAGATAAAATTAGGGGTGCACCGATAAATCAGCCGTCCAATTTATCGGCCCGATTTCCTTAATTTTGGGAAATCGGCCAATGCTTGCATAAGAAACGGATTTTACCAATTTTTTTTAGTTTTAACAACAATTGTCCAAACTTAATTTATATTTCAGAGCACTACCTTGTGACCATTTAAAACAAGTTTGTATTGTTTCTAGAATAGTGTTCAAGGGTCTGATTTTCAACAAAATAAGATTGAAATTTGAAGGCGCATTGTGACCTTACAAAATCTACAGTGTTGCATATAAAACAACAATTCACACTCGCTCTCACCTAGGGACAAATTAGAGTTACTAATTAACCAAACATGTTTTTGGTCTTCTGAAACATTAAAACTCCATCCAGAGTTGTCCCAGGTCGCGATTTGATGCTGCAACCCTCTCGCTGTTTGGCAAGAGCTCTACCAACTGTATTGCGCTAAAGAAAACAAATGATAATAAAATAAAAAATAAAAAGTCCAATATGAAACAACAACAAAAAGAAACTACTCAATTGAGAAAAGTGTATTTGCCCATAGTGTCCTATGGAGACATATGGAGCTTTCTAACATGTTCTATAGCTACAGGATCACACAAAGCTACATAGTCGTGTACTATACACATCCACTCACACTTCAGGATTTATTTCATACCATATATGAATATGGAAGCAGAGTGTTAATTCACAACAGTAGCATGATAAACATCTGTACAACAAACAGATGTATGCATGTTTAACACAGCTGAATGTTTCTGGATGGACTGATTGCCAACATCACAGCTGGAGCCTCAACTTCAACTCTACTTTCTCTTTGAACAAAACATCATCATGTGAGTTTGTCTTGTTTGAAAAAGACAAAAACGTTCACAACCCTGTAGTACTTAGTGTGGTTAAACAAGCACAACTAAATTCAGGTCAGTCTCAGCTGCCAGTTTCTTCATTCTAAAGAGACCACAAAGTTCCACGTTTAGCTAAAAGAACGTTATCAGGTTTTTCTTGTTAAATGTCCCATTCACTTTCACACCAGCTGCCAGATACCCAGAGATATCCTGTTTACTCTGGCTACATAGCAAGTAGTTGACCTCAGCATCACAAGTGAACTCCTTTCACAGACAGAATGGAAACGATTAAATTTATTTTCTAAACAGAGTAACCAGTTCTGTAGTTTATACAGATTTTTCTATAGTAATCAGATAAAAAACAAAGATCATGTTCCTACTTGTGTTGGCAGTTCAGTTCATCTATCCATCATGGAATCATCATCATCCATCCATCCATTCATCCATCCATCCATCCAACCATCCATCCATTCATCCATTCATCCATCATGGAATCATCATCATCCATTCATTCATTCTCCCTCCCTTCCTCCCTCTTTCCATCCATCCATCCATCCATCCATCCATCCATCCATACATACATACATACATACATACATACATACATACATACATACATACATACATACATACATACATACATACATACATACATACATACATACATACATACATACATACATACATACATACATACATACATACATACATACATACATACATACATACATACATACATACATACATACATACATACATACATACATACATCTTTACCCGCTTCTTTCTTTTCAGGTCGTGTGGGTCACTGGTGCACATATCTAGCAGTCACTATAAGAGAGGTGGGGCACACCCTGACAGGTCTCCAGTCCATCCCAAGGACACATAGATACAAATGAGACAAACACTCTCTCTCTCTCACTCACACCTAGAGACAATTTAGAGCTACCGATCAACCTAACATGCATGTTTTTGGTCTGTGGGAGGAAACTAGAGTACCCGCAGAAAACTAGGGATGGGGCCGATCCGGTATCGGTATCGGCCTCCGATACCAACATAATTTACAGATCTGATTTTTCTATCCAACCTGCCGACATTTCCTATCCACATGCATGTCTGTGTCTGATGAAACTTCTCCACACGTTGGCTTCAAACTATGGAATGGATTTTCTGAACGGAGATGTGTCTCCTGAACCCAGAGTAATAAGGCCCGCCTCACATTCAGGAAATCCATTTCATAGTTTGCAGCCAGCTACAACGTCCAGTAGTACTTTGGCTAACAGCTAGCTAACTTTTCATTGTAACATGTATACTGTGGGGAAGTATTTTACACTAAACACCGCAAGACAGCAACGTGCAATGTATCAGAGCCATAGCACCACATTATTCAACACTTGCTTTTCTCAAGGGCGGGACGTCTCCTCTCGGTCTCCGCTTTGCTTTTGCTTTGTCTTGTCTGTGAAACTGTCTGAGAGCCTCTCTTCTTCAAAATCTTCAGAATCATAACTATGGACTTCGATTATTGTCAGTTGGTCCCTCAACACAACTGATAACTTTTCTTCAAAGAGAAGACAGGCTTTAGGCGAGCCGATTTGCCCTGTTGGCATGCACACAGCTGGATATCTCATCGACTTGGAAGACTTGACGTGTCTATCTCTGCTGTCATCTGTGGATCTTAAGGACACATATTTAATTGGATTTATGATGGCTGGTTCCTGCTTTTTGGATTTGACTGGTTCCTGGTCTATCAACACACTGGGGCTGTGTCTCAATTCAGGGGCTGCATCCTCATGAGGACCCAGCCTAGCTGGGCCGAGTAGGCCACACACTCACAAGTCCGGGTGGGCTGAGCGAAACTGCTGAAATTGGACGGTCTAGCCTTCAGGTTTGCCGGCCTTGAAGTGGGTGGGGCGTTCTCTTGAAGTGGGTGGGAAGTTCTTGTGTGCGCGCTTGGTGTGTATGTGTGGAAAGAGAAGGGACGCCGCTAAAATATATTACTAAGCTGAATACATGTATATATAGTGTTTCTGAGTTTACTGTTTGTTAAGAACTGATTACAAATCAGCTTACTTTACACGTGCGTAGCAAGGATTTTCTGAGGGGCAATCGGTTAAAAGATAGAGTGGACCTACAAAATATAAGTTGCCAAGTAGCTCAATCGGTTAATCATTGGCGTGGCGTGCAGATACTTTTCTCGAAGCTGGTTCGAATCTCACTCGGTTCGGTTAAAACTTATTTTACGTTTGTCTTTTATTGGATAAAAATATGAGGACTGAGATTTTAAAAAAGGAGTTTGTGAAACTCTTTTTTTTATCCAATAAAAGACAAACGTAAAATAAGTTTTAACCGTACCGAGTGAGATTCGAACCAGCTTTTGAGAAAAGGCTCTGCATGCCAACACTATGATTAACCAATTTAGCTACTGGGCAACTTGCATTTTGTAGGTCCACTCTGAGTTTTAACAGATCGCCCCTCAGAAAAACCTTGCTACGCACGTGTAAAATAAGCTAATTTGTAATCAGTTCTTAACAAACAGTAAACTCAGAAACACTAATATATATTCAGCTAACAAATATTTTTTTAGTCGTTTCTGTAGTTAAATTTTAATGAGATTCAAGCTTGCGCTGAGGTTGAACGAGCTGATGACTCAACAACACGCAGCAGTCCCGACCCTGCACGCAGAAAGTCCCACCCCCCCGCGAAATCTCTGCTGGCGCTATGAATTCTGGGATAGCCTCCGTCTTGAAGGATTCACGGATGCATCCTTGGATTTCGGCAGGAAGTAGGCCGCATTCCTCGGCCGCATGAGGAGGAGTCTTCGAATTGGGACAGTCCTCCGCGCGGGGCAATGACATATGCGGCCGACAAATGCGCACTCATGAGGATGCAGCCCCTGAATTGAAACACAGCCAAGGAAGATGTCTGCGGCTAATCTGGACCTGGTCAGGCTGCCTGCCTTACATGATGGCTTGGTTCATGTCTCGAGAAACCAGACTTTTGGCTGAATGGATTACATCTTGGGGATTTTCTGAGGCACGTTCCATTGGTATGGTCATTTTAATTTGGACATTTCGGAAGCGAGTGGACCAACACAGACTGAAGGTAGATGTCATTAAAGTTCTGCCTGTTCCCAAAACAATCGTGTTTATCTGACATCTGGCTCCCCGACTGGCCTTGACAGGCCGTCTTATCTCAACACATCTGAGAAGTTTTGTCAACCAGATGCTCTCATCCCCATCCCAAACCTGCTACTGAGGAATTACACAGTCTTTTCAGAGGAGCACAGCTGAATAAAACTTCTGTCATCATTGCAGGACAGGAGGTTGTTTAAACTGATTCATCCTACTTGCATCATTGCATTCTGCAACATTGTTCACTATATTTCCTTTAGACCTTGTGTTGTATTTATTTTTCATTTTTTGGTGCTTTGTTTTGTACTTTTGTTTCATGCTTTTTTTGGCAAGTTGAGACGGTTCTTCTCGTCCTGAGCATTCCATCGCATTGTTGACCTGCATATGAAAAATAAACAATAAACTAACTTGTAAACTACATAGGACTTAGTTTATTTATTTTAAATTCCAGAAAATGTCCTGTATCAGATGGGACATTTATGGACATCATTAATTTCAAAAAATGTATATCTTTATTTTTATCTCTTCATTGTGTTATTCTTTTAGTTTGAGTTAGAGCACACTCTGGGAAGATTCAAACATCTGAGTTCATATAGGATGATTTAAATGTTTACACAAAGAAATCTGAAGTAAAATGTAGCAGCAAATAAACTTCTTGTTGGACAAAACTGATGGTAATACATTCATGTTTCAGAACATCATACTTTGTAATTTGTAACTGCATGGCTGGAATGATTTAAAAAATTTCACGTGAAATATTTTGTTATAATAATAATAATAATGAATTCAATTTATAACGCACTTTTCATTAATGAAAATCTCAAAGTGTCAGATGTTTTTTTTTTTAAGACTGTTTTACCAACTTGGGCCAGGTCAATGTTATCATTGACTTGTTAGTGACTAAACGTTATACAAGAGGAAGTGTAATTATTAAGAGAAAATTCCATTACTTTTCATTGCATTGTTTTGGAAGATTTGTGTCCCATTTACCAGTAGCAACATGTGTTTAAGCAGACCCTGCCCTGTTGTATTTTAATGGTGGGATTGCATTCTTTTTTTTCTTCTTTTGTACGACTAAAAGTCTTTACAGAAAGCTCTTTTGCAAAAGGTGGAAATATTTTTTATAGCAACTTGAGTCAGATACCATCCATCCATCCATCTTTCCATCCATCCATTTTCTTGCGCTTATCTCGTTCTTTCAGTCACAGCCCAAAGCTCATGACCATAGATGAGGGTAGGAACATAGATTGACCGGTAAATTGAGAGCTTCACCTTTTGACTCAGCTCTCTCTTCACCATGACAGACTTGTACAGTGCTCGCTTTCGGACGCCTTCTCCAAGTCCACAAAGCACATGTAAACTGGTTGGGCAAACTCCCACGCACCCTCCAGGACCCTGCTGAGCGTGTAGAGCTGGTCCAGTGTTCCATGACAGAACGAAAACCGCACTACTCCTCCTGAATCCGAGGTTCGACTATCCGATGGACCCTCCTCTCCAGAACCCCCGAATAGACCTTTCCAGGGAGGCTTAAGAGTGTGATCCCCCTGTAGTTGGAACACACTCTACGGCCCCCCTTTTTGAATCTGCTAATCCAGGGGAACTGCACCCCGATCCACACAATAGTGCAGAGTTGTATAAGCCAACACCACCCTAAAACATCCAGAGCCTTAAGGAACTCCGGGAGAATCTCAAATACCCCAGGGGCCTTGCCACTGAGGAGCTTTTTAACTACCTCTGTGACCTCAGCACCAGAAATTGGAGAGCCCGACCCAAAGTACACAGGTTCTGCTTCCTCAGTGGAAGATGTGCTGGTGGGATTGAGGAGGTCTTCGAAGTATTCTGCCCACCGACCCACGATGTCCCGGGTTGAGTTCAGTCGAGCTGTCATTTTTAACCCAAACCCGTAGCCCGACCCGAATCCGAGCCGGGCCATGTGCTTAGTGTGGTCCTGGCCGGTCACAGGCTTTGATGTGGTTTTACAAATCATAGCACAAAGAAAACTAAATAAAAATGCACAATATAAAATTGTGTTCATCTACTTTTTGAGGAGGAAGCATGTCCGACTGGCCAGTTGTTTAAAAAAGTCGCAATAAGCTCAGATGGACAACCTGTCACTGGCTGCGCACGTCCGCTGACCCACCTGTTATAAATGGACTTGCAACCTGTCCAGGGTTTCCCCCGCCTCTCGCACAGTGACTGCTGGACATTGGCACCAGCGACCCCCAACCCAAAAAGGAAGAAGCAGGTGAGGATGGATGGATGGATGGACGGATTTATTTATTTATTTGCTAATCACCGGCCACGCGCATCTCCTTGGCTGTGAAGATTAACTTTTTGACCTCTAAGTTGATTCTGTATCCAAAAAATATTTCCAAGAAAATGGATCCAAAGTTTTGGACTGCCAAAGGACAAGTCCTTGCACCCAGACTGTCCAAACACACTGATGAGGGTTATTCTTCCATTCAGCACTACTTCCTGTCTGAGGCAGCCTTCAGCCTCTTGTGTCAGTAAAAACAAAAGCTGCAACAGACTTCAATCAATCAATCAATCAATCAATCAATCTTTATTTATAGAGCCCTTTTCAGCAGCCAGAAGGTGCACAAAGTGCTGAACAATACAGAAATAAAACAAACAATCAAAAATAACAAAAAAAACAGCCAGTTAAAAATTAAAAACAATTAAGACCTAACAAGAATGTCAAAGAACTACTAGGTATTAAAAGCCTGCCTGAATAAAAAGGTTTTAAGATTAGATTTAAAAGACTCCATATGAGTGATGGAGCGCAAGTCCAGAGGTAGCTTATTCCAGAGACTGGGTGCAACGACAGAAAAGGCCCGGTCACCCCAACGTTTGTAGTTGGACTTTGGGATGGACAGGAGAAATGTATTAGATGATCTCAGTGTTCTCCTATATTCACGGACAGTTACAAGATCAGTCAAATACAGTGGGGCAAGACCATTGAGAGCTTTAAAAGTGAATAATAAAATTTTAAATTTAATTCTAAAATCAATTGGAAGCCAATGGAGAGAAAATAAAACAGGGGTAATGTGTTCACGTCTGGAGGTGTTGGTTAAAAGTCTAGCTGCAGCATTTTGGACCAATTGAAGGCGTCTAATGGAGGATTGGGAGATTCCTGCATATAGGGAATTACAGTAGTCAAGCCTTGAGGTGATAAAAGCATGAATGGCCTTTTCTAAATCAAAACGATTTAAAAAAGGTTTAACTTTGTATAAAAGACGTAATTGATAAAAACAGGCCTTGACCACAGACGCTATTTGTTTATCAAATTTTAAGTCCTTGTCAAATGTCACCCCCAAGATTTTAACTGTTGGTCTGTATTTGGAAGTTAGAGCACCAAAGTTACAGGGAGCATCATCACCGAAGAAGATGCATTCTGTCTTTCCTTCGTTTAAAAACAAAAAATTACGGTGAAGCCACTGTTTAATGTCGTTAATACAATCAGCGTAGGGAGTGAGAAGATTGCTGTTTTTGGGTTTCATTGGTAGATAAATTTGTACATCATCAGCATAGCAGTGAAAAGAAAAATTATGTCTGGCTATTACTGATCCAAGAGGCAGCATGTACAGTGAGAAGAGCAGAGGACCAAGAATAGAACCCTGTGGCACACCACAAGAGAGTGGAGGAAGAAAGAGTGTCCAACATGACAGAGAATGTTCTGTTGGTCAAGTAGGCAGTGAACCACTTGAGTGCTGTACCAGAAATTCCAACATAACGTTGAAGGCGAGATAGAAGGACAGTGTGGTCTACTGTATCAAATGCAGCTGTGAGGTCCAGCAACACCAGTGCAACGGGACACTTGGCATCCATGGACATGGAAATGTCATTATGGACTTTTAACAAGGCTGATTCGGTAGAATGACGGGATCTAAAACCAGACTGAAATGTTTCAAAAATACCATGATTTTCTAAAACAGGTTGTAACTGCATAAAAACAATTTTTTCTAAAACTTTAGATAAAAAAGGCTGTCCATCAAGACTTTAGGTTGTCTGTGACAAACACCTGACATCAAACCCTGGTCACAAACATCAAACCCAGGGAGACCAGCAGACTGACAGAGACACAATGTACTGGTCATTTGAACTTATTGCTGGGTTTATGTTTTAATAATATGCACAGTGTATAAACACACACTCATACATTTTAGATATACTTTGTAGATACATTGATATACTGTAGATATATCATGTTTGTACACAAACTTTGCTGTTTTAATTTTATTTTCCAGCCTGCTGTGCTATCTGTAAATATGTTTTTGTCATTAAAGTTGTTTTAGGGTGGCAGGAATAAACTTTGGTCTTGGTCCTAGGGTTAGTCATTACCTCTTTAATCAGATCAGAATTAAATATTTTGAGAAAACCGAGATGTCTCAAAAAGCATCTATCACAGCTAAGACATATGTTACATTTACAAACAAATCCAATTCAAGTCAATATAACTTTGATTTTGATTTGATTTGATTTGATTTGATGTTTATTCATTCATTTTAAAAGAACAATACAAAACAGTTTCATCAGATACAAGAATACAAGTAGGATAAAATGAAAGGAGCAGAAAGAAGATGAAATCTTATTATATCTGCCCCTTATTTCACAGTTTGTTCAACCAATGATAACCTTCAAACTACATCACAAAATGAATAACTCTACTTAATTTTTCTAACTGTAATACACAAACTACATCACAAAATGAATAACTCTACTAAATTTTTCTAACTGTAATACACAAACACACTAAGCTACATCATAAGTACAACATAAGTACACAAACACACTAAGCTACATCATATATAGTTTTTGAGCAAGTCCTTTTTGACCTTTTTCTTAAATGTATACATTGATTTTGCATTTTTAACATCACTCTCCAGAACATTCCACAATCCAACTCCCTGAATTGAGGTAGACCGTCCCTTTAAGCTGGTTCTGAATTGTGGTTTGATGAATATCTGTCCCTTTGAGATTGTAATAACTTTGTCTTTTTATAAAATTTCTTTGGATATTTAAAGGTAATGTGTTATTATGAGCCCTATACATAACTGATAAAATACTATATTCTACCAATTCCTGGAATTTCAATAAATTTAGCTGAAGAAACAAGGTGTTTGATGGGTGACTGAAATGTTTTCTGGTGATTACTCTTACAGCTCTCTTTTGTAAAATAAAAACAGGCTTTGTAATTGTTTTGCACGCTTTTCCCCAAACCTCAATACAATAGATTAAATGTGGAACAATGATTGTGTTATACAACATATACAGAGCTTTATCAATTAAAAAATCCCTGACTTTATACAGTACTGCAATTGATCTAGCTATTTTTGTTTTAATGGAATTTACATGATGTTTCCATGTCAGTTTGTCATCAATGATAACACCCAGAAACTTCACTTCACTCACTTTACAGATCACAACATCTTCAATTTCAAATGGATCGTCAACAATTCTCTTTTTGTTACTGAATATCATGTAATTAGTTTTATCTAAATTCAAAGATAATTTGTTTAATTTAAACCAAGTTTGTATTTTTATAAATTCTGTTTTCATCATATCCAAAATCTGTTTTATGTCTTTACCCGAACAGAAAAATGTGGTGTCATCGGCAAAAAGAACACATTTAAGAAGTCCTGACACATTTACCAAGTCATTCACATATAAAATAAATAACTTTGGTCCAAGCACAGAGCCCTGAGGAACTCCACAAGTGATATCACGGAGGTCAGATCTAACATCATTTATTTGCACAAACTGTTTCCTATCTTTCAAATAGCTAGATACCCACTGTAATGCTGGTCCTCTAATACCATATTTATTTAGTTTTTCAAGGAGAATGGTGTGGTCAATGGTATCAAATGCTTTTTTTAGATCAACAAAAACACTAACACAGTACTGTTTATGATCGACAGCATTAGTTATTTGTTCCATTAAATCCATGAGAGCCATTGATGTAGAGTTTT
>JBBPBX010072509.1:0-18047 GCA_038048925.1 Garcialebias charrua
CAGGTTTGTTTTACTATCTTTGTGGGGCCATTGCATTGACTTCCATTCATTTTTCATTCATTTCTATAGCCTAACCCTGACCTTTACCCTAAACCTAACCATTACCAATGCATACCTAACCCTAACCTTAACACATCCTCAATTCACACCTTAGTCCTAAACCTAACCCCTAACCCACCAACGGGACTTCTTCTTATGGGGCCCGGGCTTTGGGCCCCATAAGAACCAGTTGGGCCTCACAATTTGGTAAAACTCAGAAAACTGGGCCTTACAACGTAGCATAAACAAGGACACACACACACACACACACACACACACACACACAATTTAGCTTCCTTTAAAAGTTGGCTTATAGCGGATATTTGAATGTCAAAGGACGTCACTCTGTGATGTCATAGGAAGGGTTTTTATGTGTGATAGGAGCCAATCACCTGCACAGAGTCAAAGCACAGTGAGCACAGTGTTTGCTGCACACACAAACCTCACCACACCCAGCCAAGTACTTTCTGAACACGTACAGAGAGAAGAAAAGGGAGGACAACAAGAATAAACAAAGAGATGAGAAAATAAATAATTAAATTAAAGGGATAGTTTGGATCTTTTTACAGTGAGCTTCTGTGGAAGGATTATATTAAAAACACATTTCACCTGTTGTAAGCTCTTTGAGTGGCCTCAATTTGGAAAAACTAATCCAAGCAAGGCCAAGAACAACGGGGACTGCCGCCATCTTAAAACAACACTGTTGTGAAAATTTTCACAACGGTTTAGGCAAATTTAGTACTACAAGTGCCGTTATTTTCACATTGCATAGTTATTTACATAGAAATCTACAATTTTTGCAAGTGCAATTAGGTGCAACTGTAAACTGTAGCACTTCATTTCATATCATTTATTGGCAGCAGGGTGAAACTGATGACAATGTAAAGGTTTATGAAACAGCATTTGCACAAACTGCTATGAAATGTTTGCGACTGTAATTTTTTAAAGATGGTATACCACTTTAGTTATGACCCTGCTCAGATTAGCTATCAACTCACCAATGGCTGTTCTCCACTACTGACGTTTCAGTGCTAGAGCTGGTTCTTAAAAACAACTGTCGTGAACCAGTTTGATTTTCCACAGCCAGAGAGCCAACTTGGAGTCATTGCATCACAGAAAACGTTCCTTCTGGCAAAGTTTTTATTCTTCCTCTGCTGTTTTCTGAATTTCTGCAGACAGAGCAGACACTTCATCTCCACAGATCAGGCTTTTATTATCCTTGCAAGCAGAGGTCTTAATTTTACTTGTTTGTAAGCACAGTGATACAGTGGCTGGCACTGTCACCTCACAGCAAGGTCACAGTTTCACCTGCCGCCAGAGCCGTTCTGTGTGTAGATTGCATGTTCTCCCCGTGCACACGTAAGTTTTCTATGGGGACTTTAGTTTCAATCCACAGACCAAGAACATGCATAACTGATAACTCTAAATTGTACCAAGTGAGTTAGAACTTGAATGCTTGGCTTGTTTTTCTTCATGTGACCTTGTGATGGATTTGTTGATGGTTCAGGGTGTACAATTTAGGCGCCAGCTTCACCTCGACCTTGAACGAAGAAGCAGGAAAAGAAAATGAATGGATGAAAAAGGATGGTTCATAAATTGTTTCAAACCACAGTGATGTTAGTGAAGGCTCGTTTCTGATCTCTGAGTCATAAACGCAGTCTTAAACAGGAGTTACACAGAACATTTCAAACAGGATCCAGAAACACCAGCAGTTCATATTAAAACAGTCATATACTGTATGTTCATAAATAACACAAGGTTTATTAATTTATGTGGAAACTGGTTGTGAAGGTAGCTCTGCATGGAGCTCTGACCTGTGTAGTGATATAGGCCTTTGTCTTGACCTTCAAGTACACCTCTCCACATCTCTCTGAAACTCTAAGGGTTACACCTTCTTGAAGCCCTCAAGGAGACAGATGGACACTTATATATTTTTACAATTATTATGAATTAATGGACACTAATTAATCAGATTGAACTTTCTCTTTAATGTGTGTTAATTCAGAATTGATCTACAGTATATTTTTGTCATTATTAATGATGATCTGTTACTTTCATGAGCTATGACCTTCTGCTGGTTTTATTTCTGCAAAATAAGCAGACTCTGTCGCTAAGGCAGAAGTCAGGGTAAGAGCTGTTCTCTCCCTTCTCTTGTGTTGTCTATGAAGTTAGCCATAACATTTTTCTGTGCTCACAAGCAGGCCACCTGGCTGTTTATGTAAACAGTTTTCCTGCTGTCCGTCAAGAGTCTTTTCTGCCTATGGGATCATACTTCCATCTTTTATTTTGTTAACCAGCCTGTAGCCGTTGAGGAGGTGGGGAGACCCCACCTCCCCCATATAATGGGCACTTCCTATTTGGAAGTTAGAGTTTCGAGGAGTACGAACTGTCAACCTGCTCTCCTCTCTGAAAGCTGGAGACGTCCCGGTCAGGTGTCAACGACCCACGTCTCAGCTGGGATCATAGTAAAGCCTTACTTTGATCCATTCACTCTCCTTTCTGAAGAATTTGTTTTCTAAAGTTTTATTTTGAAAGTTCAACCAGTGCGATTGGAGTCTGTTCCTGCCGGTGAACGCGTGCTCCCGCTCGTCTGACCCAGTCATACACGCACGAAGTCATCTGGACGCTCACTGGACCACACAGTCCGTTAGTGTCCACAAACTTCTCAGTCCTCACCTCGCAAGACGTCTCGTCACCAGGTAAAGAGGCTTGTTTGTATGCTGCACGTGTGAGAAGCCCAGCTAAGATCCGTATGGGAAAGCTTGCCACCCTGGTTGTTTTCAAAATAATTAACTTTAGCTTAACTTAGCTCCAGAACTCCTTCCTCCTATTTCTTATTTTCCATAAGTATTTAATATGTTTGTTTTCATCATGGTAAACTTTAAGTAATGTGCCAACAGAAAGGTCCAACTGTCTGTTTGTTTTAATTTGAATTCTTGTCAACGTAGTTATTAAATCAGAGCTAATATCGATACAAATGTTTAATGTAATTCTTGTGATAGTTTCAATAAAAGGTCTATTTTTTGGTAGACCAATATAAGTTGAGTCTAAGCGTGAAATTACATTTCTTGTCTAATCACAGTAAAAACAACTTAGTATCGGAAAAAGGAAGAACTCGCACTTTGGTGGCAGTTTGTGCAAGATTAAAGTCTGCTAAACTGCGCATCCAATAATGGTGGCTCAGTAAGTGTTTAAATACCTTACTATACATCATTATTTATTCAATTACAATTGGTGGCTCGTCCGAGTTCCTGGAACGTTTATTAAGTTGTTTGGTGTAGCTTATTTTTGTTAACGGTGTTTGTTGGCATTAGTTTACATCCTGGTTTTGGGCTTGTAAGAATAGTTTTGGCTGGTGAGTGTCCGGGAGTTGCCAAGGTCAGGCATTGTCTGGATTATTTTCCCGTTAGAATTATTTTTTCATTCACATTTGAACGTATGCTTGGAGCGGGTGCGTGATAAATGTTTTGTCTGTGTTTGTGAGACGTTTCATTACGTGTCACGAGGCTGCATGCATCTTTCATTGTTGTGACCGCCGAGTCACGATCCTGTTTCATTCTATTACATCTGCGATTTATTGTTGAAGGTCTGTTTCACACATTTGCTGCTCCGTTTTACCTAATCTGTTACAACGTGTTGTTTGCCGAGGTTCGGGAAAACCCACTCCGCTGGGACCGGATGTATTCCGGTTCCGTTTGACGTAAAGTCCGTTGTTGTACACAGTTAGCGTGCTGCCTCCCCTGGGGGCGTGAGGGTTAGCTTGGTTGTGTTTCAGCTCATTGACAGTATTTTCTGCGGTGTAAAAATACGTTTATTTTGTGGAAGAGAGTCCAGTACCTTGGGTCGAAATGCTAAACGGTACCGGGACAAGATGGCTGCTTAAAACGCTGTGATTGGTCCATTGTGTGTAGCGTTCAAGAAAGTTGGTTTCTGTAGACTCTGATTGTCAGATTCATTTTTGTACACATTTCTGACAGTTTATTTGTGTTGTTTGAGTTCTATGCGCGTGATATCGTCGAAGACTGGCTTAACCGCGGTGTTTTGCGATATTTATGACTGTTTTAGAACGTTGAAAAGACCGTTCCACGCTTTTGTTCGACCGACCGCAGGTCCGTGAACACACCGCTCGAACGGCACGTCACTAGTGGGTGGCGTTAGGTTTGGAAGACACAGTTTCCCATGAACACTTGGGTTTTAGAACTACAGTTCTGTCTTCGCTGTGATTGGTCGATTACGCTGTATGTGTTGACGCATGCGCAGTGGGTGAAGCCCCGCTCCTCGTCAATTTTCACTTCAGCTACTTGTCCCAGACGAGTTTCCGTGCTTGTTTGTCCATTACTGTCATTAAAAAGACTGTTTAAACGCGGTGTTTTTGAGGTTTTAATGGGTGGATTGAGCCGGTTGCTCTGAAGACTGCCGATCGCCATGTGACCAGGTCACGTGACACCGATTTTGCCGGTTTTATGAGGACCGACCTTATTTCTTTTAAACGCAGTTTATAAGGTTTCACAGTTCAACCGATTTTGCTCACATGCTTTCGTTTTTGTGAGCCTAGGTTCTAGAGCTTATCACGTTACGCTTTAGATCTGTCTGATTAATGCTTTTCATCCGTATTGGATGTCTGTGTGGGCTAAAAAACTGCAGCTTCGCTCGCTGGTGATAACAGCGCCTCTATAGCGGTCAAATAGAGAAATTACAGTCGCTGTGATAAACTCACTTCCAGCGCTGTGACCCCTGCTGGTTACATTAGAAGACGCAGTCTTCCTGTAATGTGTACATGTTAACTGTTCCTGTTTTAGACGGGAAACATTTTGAGAATATTGTACTCACAGCACACTTTAATTTGATTTTCACATATAATCAAATGTTGATGGCAGGACAGTTACACAGATTTCATACAGACATGTCTGTTGTTGATAAAATCTGACACTTTTATCATTGATTCTGTGCAAAACAAACTGTCTGTTTTTATTTTTATTTTAAACTGCAAGTTTAAAATAACACACATGGGGCTTCTTTTGTTTTGATTTTCACAAAAATCTCACAACGACAGCCGTTTTTGTTTGACCTTGTCACAGGTCGACAAATTACTAGACATCACTGATTTTTATTTCATTTAACATCTTGGATGTTTTCTGAGCAGCTCATACACTTTGCATATTTGCAAGCTGCGAAATGAGACCCGCTTTACTTGATTTTTCACAGAACATCAGTACAAAGATGGACGTTCAAACAGGTGAACCACCTGAGGAGGCCTCTTGTTCTGTTTATCCTAGATGGATGGATGGGGGCCTTGGGATTCCTGCCCGTGCTTGCCGCAAAAAGGGGGAATCTGCCTCATCGTATGCTAATTACTTAGCTGCTAGGAACGTCCGTCAGGATAAGTGGGAAAGTCCCCTGTCATTCTACGACAGGCTAATCTCGGTCTACTCCGGGGGCAAAACTATTCCTGGACTAGAGGAAAATATGGAGTTTAAACGTCTTTTCATTATGAATCTTATGCCTTTTCAAATGAAATGTGTTCATTTCAAGGTTGATTGCAAAAAAGATTCCATGGAAGTGATAAGACAATATGCTGCGTCAGTTTTTGAGGCCGAAATACAACCTAGGATACCATCAGAGGGTTGTACAGGTCAAAAGGTCACATCCCACTCGCAGGAAGTAGTAGAGGTTCCCTCTCCTTCAAAGTGCGAGAGGTCACAGGTTTTTCATAATAACATACATCAGCATGGTGCTACGAGCTGTAGGAGTTCTGAACCCCCTGCCCCTCAGGTTGAAAACCTTGAGAGGAGCAGAGAACCACACAAGGTAGGTGTTCGCCCTCAAGATGAACCCAGATGGTCCGGATCGAACCAAAAGAGTTCTCTCATGGATCTCACTGTGGGTGAACTTCGAGAGATGTTGATGTCTGGGTACCGTGACCCTTTGAAAAGTGGTCTGTCCCGACATGTGCCCCCGAGAAGCGGCCCTCCTGCCCCTGCCCCGCTCGAGACATGCAATGAGTCACACATGCTCCAGATTATGGAAGCGGCGCCTCCGCGCGAGGACGTGACTGAGGATGTGGTTTGTTTGTCAAATGATTTGAATGTTACAGTGGTTGACCAAGCTGAGACAACGTGTGACGTGGTCCTTGATGATAACACAAACAACGTTGTTCAACCTGACGAAGCGACGCGCAGCACTGCCTTTTGCTACAACTCAGTGCACACAGTTGACATCGACAATGTCAACACTGACATGAATGCTGACGGCAAACAAATTGCTGATGATCAGCGTACTAAAAGTCCAGATGCTGACAGCAAACAAATTGCTGAAAATCCGCATCCTGAAGGTCATGTGGCAGACTGCCATCATGATGCTGACAGCGACGATGATTACACAGACAGAGTCACACGTACACAGAAACGTGTGGAAAAACCTGAACGGTTTCTGTGTAACTTTATAAAAAGGGGGATAGCTAAGAGAGCTTACCTCCCACTCACATTGGAAGGGGTCCTAGAGCAAGAAGCGCTCCTGGTTAGCGGCTCAGACGTGTCTATCATGTCAGCCATACTGTTTGAGGAGCTAAGGACCGCCGCTAACGATGTTGGCAGGCAAATACCCTTTGTGAGAGACACTCATGGTGAGCAACAAGGCCTCGCAAAGACGAGTACAACCCTAATAGCCATGGTTCACATGCAGATTGGCGAGATGTCACTATACCACCCGGTATATGTGTCTGAACTTGACTCACTCAGGGCCCCATTTGTGGTCGGCCAAGATTTTATAAATCGCTTTGAAGCGATTATAAATTATGGAAATCAGACAATGTGGGCCACAGTGAGCAGTCCACTGCCATTCGTGGTACCTCCCCAAGGTCAGGACGCTGACTGTCTAACAACAGGTACCGCTGAGGTCACATGGGATTCCCCAACCGAGACCACAAGCCCGGTAAGTGAACCTTCATATACAGGTGAGACAGAGGAGACTCAACAATTTGACCAGACTCTGGCCCATCACGAGGACCTCCTCTGCGAGCTGACACCTTCAGCACTCCCTGACCACTTCCTACCACAGGTAGATGAAGGTGTGGAGATCCAAGAGTCCCACACCGATGACGCTGTACTGTCCTGTGGGACAGGTAATTCGGCATACGGCCAAGTTTTCAGTGAAGTCTTGGTTCAAGGACATCTGAGCCCACAAGGTGACAGTCTACTACACGCTGACAGTCACTTGGACTTCATTGTTACTGATTTTGAGGACCCCTCCTTAAACAAAAAGGGGGCGGACTCACACTTCCTACCACAGGTAGAGGACGGTGTAGAGGTCCAAGGATCACGCACCGAGAACGTTGTGCTGTCCTCTGGGACAGGTAATTCAGTTATCAGCCAAGCGTTCGATGAAACCTTGGTTCAAGAGCGTTTGAATCTAGAACTACTCAGAGATGACATAGTTCTTACAGACTCAAAGAGCACCTCTTCATTCATGAAGTGGAATGACATACATCACAACGACAGAGACACGCCTGCGACGGCGCCGACAGTTGTGACACACCTGCATTACGCAGAAAGAGGTAAACGTACAGAGATACGTTGGCCGAGACCTATAAGGTTCCTGTACAAGGTTCCCCATAAACTGCGCGAACAGCTTAAACTAAACAATGGCATCCTAACTCGTGCCCATGGACGGACGTCCACACCCGTGTGCTTGGTCCCTCATGACCACAGGGGGGTGATGTTAGGCCATGCCCATGTCAAGGACAAAGATTTCAATAACCCCACAAACGACAAAGATCTCGCAAACTCACAGACTTCATGGGAAAAGAAGGTCGTCCAAGCACAGGATAGTAAATAAACTAAACAGTTTAAACTATTCTAGTTGCGAAAAGAAACCGTTCCAACTAGAACTTAGAAACGCTAAGCATAAAACCCACAACAAAAACTAACCTTAACAACCGTTTAAATCTGCAGGATTTAATTGACATCGGTTATAAAGCTAAGAACTGTTTTTCTTGTGTGTGACGTGGAATCTGACGACCAGAGTGAGTTTGACGTAGTGAAACGTTGTTTTTTAGTTGCTTAATTGCTACTTTTGTGTTATTGAAGTTGTTATTGTTTTCTGAACACTCCCAGCCAAAAGAGGTTTTGATTGTTGATAAGTTGAAAACTTGAATGGATTTTAACTATGCCAACATGCTGTTCATTTTGTTAAAGATCTCAATCTTTGAAGAGTCATAGTAGATTAATACTACTTAAGGTACTATAATCTACACTGATCTCCCAATCATTTAGGTAGAACCGATGCGATCGTTTCTATTCTAGATCTATTCATTTTGATGAGTCTCGCCATAGACTTCAAAATTTTTAGGGATTACCAAATCTTGCGTCGTTCGTCTAAAAGACAACAGACATTTAGACCAAACTAGTTTCATTTTTTATTTTAGTTTAACCTAAACTAAATAATGAATGGAGGAATAGTTTGAATGAAGAGGCCTTCGTTAAAGAAGCCCTCCCCATTTCTATAGGTATAGATCCCTATATCTGATTTTTACAGCATTGATCCACCCCTTAATTGGTAATTGTAGCTGATCTAATCCATGATAGCTTACATACCAGGTGCATATAGGTAGAGCCTAATGTAAAATCCCAATCATAAGCCCACCTAAAACCACATAATTGCATGACACATTGAACCAGGGTGGCACCGACTGGAAGCCAACCAGCCTGCAACCTTCGATGTGGGGACCTGCTGATCCAACGTTGGTCTTCAACCTTCATCCAAGGCCCGCCTCCTCTGCTTCAATCGAGGGATCCCCTCTACATGCTGATTAAATTCCATTCTTGCTGATGAAATCAATAACCCCCATCGTTGTGGATTTACCGTTGTGGATTATAAGACTTTGTTTCCAAGGGATCACAGACTCAGTTTTCCATGGGTTAACAGACTATGTTTTCCAAAGGATTGAAAGCTTACCGCAATGGGATTACCTACGAACAGTATGGAATTTCCAAAAACATTATGGGAGTATATTTTTGAAATTTTTTTTCTTCCACTTGCTGGATTACATAAAGGTCAGAGACATTCGGTGGTATCGTTTCGTGTTGGAACTCATCCCCAAGGACAGGCGATGACTTCCAAAAAGGGGGACTGTAGTGATATAGGCCTTTGTCTTGACCTTCAAGTACACCTCTCCACATCTCTCTGAAACTCTAAGGGTTACACCTTCTTGAAGCCCTCAAGGAGACAGATGGACACTTATATATTTTTACAATTATTATGAATTAATGGACACTAATTAATCAGATTGAACTTTCTCTTTAATGTGTGTTAATTCAGAATTGATCTACAGTATATTTTTGTCATTATTAATGATGATCTGTTACTTTCATGAGCTATGACCTTCTGCTGGTTTTATTTCTGCAAAATAAGCAGACTCTGTCGCTAAGGCAGAAGTCAGGGTAAGAGCTGTTCTCTCCCTTCTCTTGTGTTGTCTATGAAGTTAGCCATAACATTTTTCTGTGCTCACAAGCAGGCCACCTGGCTGTTTATGTAAACAGTTTTCCTGCTGTCCGTCAAGAGTCTTTTCTGCCTATGGGATCATACTTCCATCTTTTATTTTGTTAACCAGCCTGTAGCCGTTGAGGAGGTGGGGAGACCCCACCTCCCCCATATAATGGGCACTTCCTATTTGGAAGTTAGAGTTTCGAGGAGTACGAACTGTCAACCTGCTCTCCTCTCTGAAAGCTGGAGTCGGCCCGGTCATATGTCAACGACCCACGTCTCAGCTGGAGTTACAGTAAAGCTTACTGTAATTCACTCACTCATCTTCTGGAAGAATTTGTTTTCTGAAGTTTTACTTTGAAAGCTCAGCCAGTAGCTGGCTCTGTTCCTGCCGGGAGAAGCGGTTCTTCTCACTCGTCTGAATCAGCTCACACGCGCGGAGGTCATCTGGACGTGAACGGGACAACACAGTCCTTTAATGTCCACAAACTTCAACTCTTATCTCCAAGACGTATCGTCAACAGGTAACGAGGCGTTGATTGTGTCCTGAACGTGTGGGAAGCCCAGCTGAACCGTATGGGAAGGTGCTACTCTGGTTGTTTCAAATAATTAATTTCAGTTAACTTAGCTTTCATCTTCTTCCTCCTATTTCTTATTTTTCATAAGTATTTAATCTGTCAAGTAAATGTACCAACAGTTAAGTTCCTAATTGTCTGTTTGTTTTAATTTGAATTCTTGTCAACGTAGTTATTAAATCAGAGCTAATATCGATACAAATGTTTAATGTAATTTTTGTGATAGTTTCAATAAAAGGTCTATATTTTTTGTAGACCAACATAAATTGAAGTCTAAGTGTGAAATTACATTTCTGATTAATCACAGTAAAAACAATTTAGTATCGGAAAAAGGAAGAACTCGCACTTTGGTGGCAGTTTGTGCAAGATTAAAGTCTGCTAAACTGCGCATCCAATAATGGTGGCTCAGTAAGTGTTTAAATACCTTACTATACATCATTATTTATTCAATTACAGTAGCTAATGTTGGATTTGTTCAGGTAATTCAGATTTTCAGTACTGTTTTAAAAGTACTTCATATTGTTCATATTGTTAAAATTGTTCTTTTGTTTTTAAGAAAATACTTGAAGAAAATACTTGAAGAACCAGTTGTGTGAGGGTTTGATTTTATTTTTCACTACAGAGTTAAAAACACTTATTTTAACTGTTTACTTTTATTTCTAAGAAAACACTTGTACACAGTGTGTACATAATATTATTTTGTTAAACTGTATTTTTGTAATGAAGAAAATAACTTGAATGTCAACCAGTCATGTTCTGTTAAAGTGCTGTAAGTATTAAACGTTTTGTGTTAAGTACCTGTCTTTGCAATTCTACTTTAAATTCGTAGATATATCTACCGGTAAACTTAAACCAACCAAACAAACAATAGTTAATTTCCCTGGTAACTAATTACTTTTATAGGGGAGTAATTCAGTTACTAACTCAGTTACTTTTTGGGAGAAGTAACTAGTAACTATAATTAATTACTTTTTTAAAGTAACATTCCCAACACTGACCGGGAGCAACTCGGGGTTAAGAGTCTTGCCCAAGGACACAACGACACATGGTGTGAGTAACCGGGATTCGAACCTCCAACCTTCCGATGGGAGACGACTGCCATTACCATTACACCACGGCCGCCCATAATATATATATATATATATATATATATATATATATATATATATATATATATATATATATATGTATATATATATATATATATATATATATATATATATATATATATATATATATATATATATATATATATATATATATATATATATATATATATATATATATATATATATATATATATATATATATATATATATATATATATATATATATATATATATATATATATATATATATATATATATATATATATATATATATATATATATATATATATATATATATATATATTATATATATATATATATATATATATATATATATATATATATATATATATATATATATATATATATATATATATATATATATATATATATATATATATATATATATATATATATATATATATATATATATATATATATATATATATATATATATATATATATATATATATATATATATATATATATATATATATATATATATATATATATATATATATATATATATATATATATATATATATATATATATATATATATATATATATATATATATATATATATATATATATATATATATATATATATATATATATATAAACATATATATATATATATATATATATATATATATATATATATATATATATATATATATATATATATATATATATATATATATATATATATATATATATATATATATATATATATATATATATATATATGGTAAATGGAGCTTATTTATATAGCGCTTTCCAGCCCCCTGTGAGGGACCCCAAAGCGCTTTACAATACCAACCATCCACCCATTCATACACACATTCATACACCGGTAGCGGCGACTGCCATGCAAGGCGCCTTCCAGTCCTACCGGGAGCAACTCGGGGTTAAGTGTCTTGCCCAGGGACACAACGACACATGGTGTGAGTAACCGGGATTCGAACCTCCAACCTTCCGATGGGGGACGACTGCCATTACCACTACACCACGGCCGCCCATAATATATATATTATGTTTAATGATATATAGTATGTATATGTAGTATGTATATGTATATATATATATATACATACACATTTAAATATACTGAATATACATTTATGTGTATGTATATATGTATATATGTATATACTTTGGAAGATGGCTGCCGCGGACAGACATTCAACGAAACGATGCGCTGCGAGGCAGTTTTAATCTTTTCTAATAATTCTAACCAACAACTCTGACAAACAAACTCGTATGCTTGAGGACTAAAAATTAATTGGATGGAGAAGGGCGATTAATGGACGGTTACAACTGACTTACCCGGTCCGGGTGCCTTCTGAGGAGCGAATTGTCGCTATCGGGCCGGCGGGTTGCTAGAGCCGAGGACCCGGTCTTCGTGTTTCAGACCTGGGAGCTGTGGCGACAATTGTACACCTGCCAAAGTGGACTGGTCAGCATTGTAGCTGGGCCTCGTCTCGGACTGGTTAGCATTGTGGCTGGGCCTCGTCTCGGACCGGTTAGCATTGTGGCTGGGCCTCGTCTCGGACCGGTTAGCATTGTGGCTGGGCCTCGTCTCGGCCTTCGGAGGTCTTTGGCTAAACCTCTGCGGACTTTGGCGGAGTACGGCTGCACATGTGTCTGACATAGTAAAAGCCGGTGAGCCGTGGAGCTGCAAGCTGGACCTCGTTTTGACCAGGGAGGACCTCGCCTGACCTCGGCGGACTTCTGTGGACTTCGGAGGACTCGGTGACTGCATTTCGGCGGACTTCAGCAGACTTCGGAGGACTTCGGCGGACTTCGGAGGACTTCGGCGAACTTCGGAGGACTTCGGCGGACTTCGGAGAAATTTGGTGGAAGAACACGTTGGTGAACAGTGAGCCTATTTATCCAGGCTTTGGCCTTCACAGAAAACTATTATTAAGGAGCAGAGTTGCTGGGATTGCGGCAAACTTTGCCTTTTCACCAGCAATCTGTTTGTACGTTCATTAAACATGGCAAGTAAAGGAAAAAAAGGGAAGAAAGAACTTGTGGAAGAACAAGTTCAAGAACAAAGTCTTGAAACTATGGAAGATATAAAAAAGTCAATAAACTTTATAGGATTAGAACAAAACAAGCTATCCACTAATCAAGAAAAATTGATTGGCTTATTGGAGGAAGTGAAGCTACTTAGACTTCAAATATCGGAAAATGACAAGAAAATATTGGAACTTGAAAACAGAGTGGATGATATAGAGAGGATTTTGAGACAAGAAAACCTGGTGATATCGTGAAGAGAACATGAGGGAGACCATATATTGTGTCTTTAAACACATATAGTGCCACCCAGATGTAACTAAAGGATTTTAACAGGGGTCAGTATTAAGCTGACCTCTTTATCCTTAATTAATTTACTTATTCAGATTGAATAGTAATTTCACGGATTCTTTTCTTTTTCAGTTTACCCAATATTTCTGTGATCTTTATGATGGATAAATAAACAAGGCCATTAAGTGACAAAGACGTTAACTTAGTTGGTATGCCAGGCGACACTACCATTTATTTAAAATAAATCAACTAAATTAACACCATTACACTTGATTGACATGATTTCACTTTCTTTCAATTTAATACGTCAGCACACTTAAATTTAACACAACAGACTTCAATATTGGATGTTAAACATATTTAGTCTGAGGGCTCCTTAGCTTAAATAGTTTCCAGCTTAGATTGAGAGAAAAAGATAGGAGGAAGATGGGAGATGGTTTAAAGGAAATTATCTTGAGCATGATACCAAAAGTGACACTTCCATCCGACTTCTGCTAAAATCCAGGTACGTTTGTAAACAGCTCTTTACCTTTCGACGAGTCTGATAAAGAAATGACACCAGCCTTCAGATGCGCAGAGTCCTTTAGTCCCAGCACGTCCAAAACTGGTTCTAGTTTACGTTTCAACGTCTCCTGGTTTCCGCTTGGTCATCAGAGAATATGTCAGCTCCTGGCCTCTGACTTCAAGATAAACTTATTCCAGGAAGGAATAAACAAAGTTTTGAGCTTGCGCTCGTTCGAAGTGGACTCATAACAGCCTGTTATTTAGTCCTTAGCCGAATGACTGTCCTTGGCGGGTGACAGGCATTCATTCAGCTCTTTGGGACGTCTTCATGTCTTTGAAGCTCCCAGAAACTCTCCCGTTCCAGCAACAGCTTAGAACTTAAAAAGGAACAGAGAGGAGAGAAACTTGTCTCTTTTTCATTGGTCCACTTGTTATCACTATTCAAGGTGAAATTCAGCGCAGAGAAGGAAATTGTTTAGGAAAAGTATCTGAGTGAGAGACTTTCAGACGCTAGATGAGAGTTTTAGCTGAAACTCGACAAAAACAATTTCAGTGTAAGTCAGTTTGACATTTTAGCTGAACTTTGACACCTTTTCACTTGCAGAAATGACACATTGATGTTTCACATTTAAAGAATAACAGCATATAACATATATCATGAAAATGACAAAAGTTATTCTTTTGATCACATCAGCTTAAAATCAAAGACAGAAATAGTCTCTTTTGGTGACTATATTCTCAGATTACAACTAATGGAATGATTTTGTGGTAAATGTCTTGCTTTACTGAGAGGTCAGTAAAGGTCATCTCTGGACAGTTCAAAAACCTTAGTTTGACCCTGGGTAGGTCCACTACATCTCCCCCCTTTTGGAAGCCATCGCCAGTCCTTGGGGATGGGGTCCAACACGAAAGGAAACCTTGAACTGTCTTTGATCTTGAAGTAATCCAGTAAGTGGAAAAGAAAAATCAAAATTATAATCCCATAATGTTTTTGGAAATTCCATACTGTTTGTAGGTAATCCCATAGCGGAAAGCTTGTAATCCTTTGGAAAACAAAGTCTGTTAACTCTTGGAAAACAAAGTCTGTGATCCCTTGGAAAGCAAAGTCTTATAATCCACAGCGGTAATGCCACAGCAGTAATTCCACAACGATTATTCCATATCGATTAGAGTTGGCGATTTCATCAGCAACAATTGTTCTTATAATCAGCATGTAGAGGGGATCCCTCGATTGACGCAGAGGAGGCGACCCTTGGATGGAGGTTGAAGACCAAGCGTTGGAGCTGCAGGTCCCCACATCGAAGGTTGTTGGCTGGTTGGTTTCCAGTCAGTGCCACTCTGGTTCTATGTGTCATGCAATTATGTGTTTTTTAGGTGGGCTTATGATTGGGATTTTACATTAAGCCTTACCTATATGCACCTGGTATGTAAGCTATCATGGTTTAGATCAGCTACAATTACCAATTAAGGGGTGGATCAATTCTGTAAAATTAGATATAGGGATCTATACCTATAAAATTTTGGAGGGCTTCTGTAACGAAGGCCTCTAATTCCAAACTATTCCTCCATTCATTACTTAGTTTAGGTTAAACTAAAATAAAAAAATGAAATATAGTTTGATCTAAATGTCTGTTGTCTTTTAGACGAACGACGTAGGATTTGGTATTCCTAATAAATTTTGAAGTCTATGGCGAGACTCATCAAAATGAATAGATAATCTAGAATAGAAACGATCGAATCGGTTCAATTTAGAAATTATGAGAGCAGTGTAGTTTATTGTACCTTGAGCCAGAGGTGGGGACTCGAGTCACGTGACTTGGACTCGAGTCAGACTCGAGTCATTAAAATCACGACTTGAGACTTGACTTGAAAAAATGCTGAATAGAAGTAACATCTTTGGATGAAATCAAACAGGGTGCTGTAACGGTTGAAGAGCCAATGTAGTTTAAAGCTGCTCAAGGCTTGAGCAGCTTTAAACTACATTGGCTCTTCAACGATTGAGATTTAACAAAACGAACTGTATGTTGGCATAGTTAAATCCATATCATTCATTAACCAATGTTAATACAAAACCTTTTTGGCTGGGAGTGTTCAGAACCAAAACAATATCTCAACTAATGACAACAGTAATGACTAAACAACAAGGAAACAACGTTTCACTGCTTCGACACACTCTTGTCGTCAGATTCCAAAGTGCAACACACAAGAAAAACAGGTCTCAACTTTATGACCGAGGTCAAATTAAATCTCGTGGATTTAAACGGTTGTTAAGGTTAGTTTTTTGTTGTGGGTTTTAGGCTTAGCGTTTCTAAGTTCAAATTGGACAATGCGACTTATAGGGTGGGAAATATGGTAGTTTAAACCTGATTAGTTTATTTACTAACTTGTGTTTGGACGACCTTATTATCCCATGAAGTCGGTGAGTTTGTGAGATCTTTGTCTTTTGTGGAGTCATTGAACGCCTTGTAAGGTTTGATCTGATTTCGATGTACCCATTTAGCAATTGGCTCTTTGCGGCCTTTGCTGATTTTGATTTCGTAGACGACTGAGGACACTTTGTCTGTTATCAGATGAGGTCCAGTCCACCTGGGCATTAGTTTGCGGGCGAGAGTTCCGGTCTCGGACCCTCCTTTCCCGGTTGCTGGGGCGAACGTATAGTACCAGACTCTGTCTCCCACTTGGAGTTCATTGTGAGAGGCCTTTTGGTCGTAGTACGCCTTGCGTCCTTCAGCGGATTTTTCCAGGTTTTTCTGGGCGAAAGCAAAAGTGTTTCTGAGGTGTACATTCAAATCTTTCATGTATTGTTGTGTAGTGTAGGCTGTCGCCATGGCGGCGTCGCCTGGTTGGTACAACAGGTGTAGAGGGAGAGTCATTTGTCGACCGGTCATCATCTCGAAGGGAGAGATGCCAGTTGATGTGTGTGGAGTGGCTCTTATGGCCATGAGGACCAGAGGGAGTTTCACGTCCCAGTCCTTGTGGTTTGCAGCCACGTATTTCTTCAAAATACTCACCACAGTTCTGTTTGCTCTCTCAACTTGGCCTGAAGCCTGTGGGTGGTAGCCGACATGAAAGTTGGCCTTGACGCCTAGCGTCTTCCACAGTTCTTTCATCACTTCACCTGTGAAGTGTGTACCTTGGTCTGAGTTCACCCGAAGGGGAAGTCCAAACCTTGAGAATATATGATTCATTAACAACATAGCAGTGGTTTGTGCTGTGTCGTTAGGAGCTGGTAGGCATTCTACCCATTTGGTGAATGCACAGGTTACCGTGAGAAAATATTTATTTCCTCTAGAGCTCTTAGTGAGTGGTCCAACCCAGTCGATCTGGAGGTCAGACCATGGGAATGCAATGCCTCTGCTTTGCAGTGGTGCTCTGTGAAGTGGTCTGGTTGGCTGAAACTGGCCACAGACCACGCACCCTTCAATGTAGTCCTTGACATCCTTTTTCATTCCAGGCCAATAGGCAATTTGTTTTAATGCCGTCAGCGTGGCTTTATCTCCTTTGTGTCCTGCGGACGGGAGATCATGGGCATGAACTAACATCACCCCCCTTTGGTCATGGGGAACCACGAACACAGGTGAGGACGTTGGTCCATGAGCGAAAGTTAGGATGCCTTTGATTAGTTTTAGCTGTTTGCGCAGCTGATAAAGGACTTTAAGGTCTGGATCGGAATCCAGTTCGTCTTTAGACGGAGTGTTTTTGTCTGGATCAGTCAGGTACAGTATCATGGAGTTGATAGCAGGATCCGACTTCTGTAGTTGGATGATGTCTGGGTCAGTCAGTGCAGGTCGTACAGAGACTGCGTTGTCAGCAGGTCTGGCTGCGGCCTGGGCACGTGTGACTGCCATAACCCTGACTGAAGGTTGTGTTGGCAGAGTCTTGACTAACCAGGAGGGGTCGAAGGACCATAGAGGACCTTCGTCGGCTCCTTCTTTGGCTAAGGAATCTGCAATGTCATTGTAGTACTTGTCATCGCCTGGGACTCTAGAATGTCCTGGAACTTTCTTCCAGTAGATCTGTAAGTCGTG
>JBBPBX010072510.1:0-18047 GCA_038048925.1 Garcialebias charrua
CCGACATGAAAGTTGGCCTTGACGCCTAGCGTCTTCCACAGTTCTTTCATCACTTCACCTGTGAAGTGTGTACCTTGGTCTGAGTTCACCCTAAGGGGAAGTCCAAACCTTGAGAATATATGATTCATTAACAACATAGCAGTGGTTTGTGCTGTGTCGTTAGGAGCTGGTAGGCATTCTACCCATTTGGTGAATGCACAGGTTACCGTGAGAAAATATTTATTTCCTCTAGAGCTCTTAGTGAGTGGTCCAACCCAGTCGATCTGGAGGTCAGACCATGGGAATGCAATGCCTCTGCTTTGCAGTGGTGCTCTGTGAAGTGGTCTGGTTGGCTGAAACTGGCCACAGACCACGCACCCTTCAATGTAGTCCTTGACATCCTTCTTCATTCCAGGCCAATAGGCAATTTGTTTTAATGCCGTCAGCGTGGCTTTATCTCCTTTGTGTCCTGCGGACGGGAGATCATGGGCATGAACTAACATCACCCCCCTTTGGTCATGGGGAACCACGAACACAGGTGAGGACGTTGGTCCATGAGCGAAAGTTAAGATGCCCTTGATTAGTTTTAGCTGTTTGCGCAGCTGATAGAGGACCTTAAGGTCTGGATCGGAATCCAGGTCGTCTTTAGACGGACTATTTTTGTTCGGATCAGTCAGGTACAGTATCATGGAGTTGATAGCAGGATCCCTTCTGTAGTTGGATGATGTCTGGGTCAGTCAGTGCAGGTCGTACAGAGACTGCGTTGTCAGCAGGTCTGGTTGCGGCCTGTGCACGTGTGACTGCCATAACTCTGACTGAAGGTTGTGTTGGCAGAGTCTCGATTAACCAGGAGGGGTCGAAGGACCATAGAGGACCTTCGTCGGCTCCTTCTTTGGCTAAGGAGTCTGCAATGTCATTGTAGTGTTTGTCATCGCCAGGGACTCTAGAATGCCCTGGAACCTTCTTCCAGTAGATCTGTAAGTCATGTGATGTCACCAAGTGATCACACGCTATGAAAAGCTCTTTGTGTTTGACCACTTTTCTGTCGCTTGTTAGGAAACCGTTCTGTTTCCACACAGCGAGGTGACAAGCGAAACTCAAACGAGCATAGTTAGAGTCAGTGCAGATGACTAGCGTCTTGATGGAGCGTTCTACTACCATCTGGAGAGCTATTAGGATTCCTGCAATCTCAGCGTACTGAGAAGTCTGAGATCCTAATTTGTAGCTGAAAGTTATCTGCTCTTGGTCTTGGAGGAGGACCCCTCCAACACCTGCTCTGCAGATCTTGTCGCGGAGGAATGAAGATCCATCCACGTACAATGTTGTCATATCTTTGCAGATATTGTCATCAAAGAAGTGGTGATTCGGGTCTTCAGTTACTGGGGTTTTTACCTCAACCGGCGGCTGGGTGGCTGGTACATCTTGTGTACACTTCTGGCAGATTGCCAAGTCCGTCCCCAGATGAGACTTCTTGTTCTGACCATAACGGATGTCTAGGTTAAAACTTTGAAGTGCCATGAGCCACGTTGCAACACGTGAGTTTGTCACCACACCATCTCTGATGCGTTCACTGTTAAGGAAGGTCACTGGCTGGTGTTGTGTTTCCACAATGATTTTCTGCCCACCAATGTAGCTGGAGAAATGTTTAACTGCCCACACTGTGGTCAGTAAAGCTTTCTCACAGTCTGAGAATCTCAATTCGGGGCCTGCCATCGTTTTGCTGGCGTAGGCTACTACACGTTTGTCTCTGTCGTGTATCTGGTATAGACCTGCACTTATGCAATGAGCTGAGAAGCCCACTTCCAAGTAAAACTCTTTGTTGTAGTCCGGGTAGACTAAACAAGGGGCTGACTTGATCCTGTTTATAAGAGCGTCCATAGCCTGCTGCTGTTTGTCAGTCCAGACAAATGGAACGTCTTTCTTAAGGAGTTCAGTCAGTGGCTTTGCAAGGTCTGCATAGTTCTCTATGAACTGGTTCGAGTAGTTACACACGCCAAGAAAACTTTGTAGTTCTTTGAGACTGGTGGGGACTTTGAGATTGTCAAGGCCTTGGGTGCGAGTCAGCTGTGGTTGTACTCCGTCTGGACCTACAAGTAGGCCAACGTAGTCCACCTTGGTTCTGCACCACTGGCACTTCGACAGTGATATTTTAGCACCAGCAGTTGTTAGCTGATTCAGAACGTGGTCGATCTCAGCCAAATGTGAGTCCAGTGTTGGCTGCCTCAAAAGGACATCGTCCACGTAGATCAGTGTTCCACGCTCGTGGGCGTCTGGACATGCTTTGTTCAAGAAGATGTTGAACTCTGCAGGTGAGTTAGCGTAGCCAAAGGGACACCTGTTAAAGGTGTATTGACGGCCACCAAAAGTGAAAGCTAGTTTGTACTGGTCCTCGGCGCGCACAGGGATGGTCCAAAAACCAGAGGCGACGTCGAGGGTCGAGAAGTACTTACCATTGGTGACCTTGGGCAGTTCCTGTTGGAGTTGCGTCATAGGCCATCTGGATAAGGGAACTTGTTTGTTTAGCTTTCGGTAGTCTATAGTGAGTCTCCACTTACCATTTGGTTTTAACACCGGCCATAAAGGCGCAGAGTAAGTGCTGTTACAGTATCGGATGATACCTTTTTCTAACAGGTCATTAATGATTTCTCTGATAGGTTGATGTGCTGCCAGAGGAATCTTGTACTGTCTGACAAATGCAGGGGGAGCATTAGGCGGGGTTGGGATGCTCACTGTGTGGAGCGTGGTCAACCCACAATCCATCGAGTCAGTTGAGAATGATTTTTCATATTTTAGCAGAACTTTGCGAAGTTTGTCCCTGTCTTCATCAGTTTCCAAGGCGTCGGCCTGAGCGACCACCTGGTCTATCTGTGAAGCAAATGAGAGCGGTTCTTGTTCTCTGGGGAGCTCCAGTGAGTCCCCTTCAGTGTCATAAAACCTGTCAACAGGTAGTGCACTGTAAGTTTGAGGGCCTAGACTTTCTCCTTGGTTGAAACCGAACCTGTGGACAATGTCCCGGTCGGACTCAGTGGGGGAGAAAAGAGCTATGGCCTGTGTTGGTTTTGTGAACAAGACTCGCCCCGAATGATGACTTGGGATCAAGTTTTCTGGGAGTCCTCCCAGAAATGGAATGCTTAGTTCAAAATCATGAAAATCAGTAGAGATCAACCATCCTAGCTGTGAGCGCTTTGGGATCAGTACCTCTTCTGTGCTCGTGTTACACACAGCGACAGTCGTGGTTCTGCCGTCGAGGGTCACTTGGCATGTGGCCTCCATGGACAGTCCTAAGTTGAAAAACATAGGAGATGGTTGAAAGCATGCCTGTTTTGTTCTAATAGCCTGTCCTTTCATGATGTGAATCATCACCGGCTTGTTCATAACCTGAGGTGGCACCACAGTGTTATGGCTGTTAGCAACCTGGCAGACCTCTGGAATGGTCTGTCCAGCCTTAAGGTTCTCTGTGGTTAACACAGGAGAGTCCTTCGTGGCTGTATCTAGTGACCACAGTGCATTGTTGTTGACGTCCACTCGGACACCTAATCTTACCAAAATGTCGGAGCCTATGTAGGTTGCATGTGGTAAGTTCGGGACCACGAGGAACGGGTGATCCAGTTCTCGTTGGTTCCAGATTAGTTTAAGGTCAATGATCCCTTTAGCAGTCATTACCTGTTTATCGTTGGGGTCTAACGGGAAGCGGAAAGCCTTTTTGTTCATTCCGAGACCCAACTGTTTCTTAACCAAGGTTCCAAAGAAAGCTTGGCTGATCGCTGATTTCTCCGTCCAAGGGGACAGAACAGCATCATCGGTGTGGGATCCTTGAATCTCAACACCTTTGACTACCTGTGGTAGGTAGTGTTCGGTGAGTGCCAACTGTTTCAGCTCGCAGAGGGGGCTCTCTTGTTGGACCTCTACTGCCTCACCTGTAGTTGGAGGTTCACCCACAGGGATTGTGCTCTCGTCTGAGCATTCCCTTTTGCCTTCCGCGGTACCTGCCGTTAGACGGTCAGTGTTACTCTGTGTAGGCATATCGATCGGCAGTGGTTGACTCACTCTGGTCCACATTGTCTGATCGCCATAATCTATAACCGCGTCGAAGCGGTTTATAAAGTCTTGGCCAACCAAAAATGGGCATGAGTCAACGGTGGACACGTATACCGGGTGGTATAGTGTCGTCTCACCAATCTGCATGTGAACCATTGCTATAGCTGTTAGGGTTGTACTCGTCTCCGAGAGACCCTGCAAAACTATAGCACATTCTCTGAGGGGTATTTCCCTGTCAACACCGCTAGCGGCCAGCCGCAGCTCTTCTAACAGTGTGGGTGACATAACGGATATGTCTGCCCCACCATCCAAGAGGGCCTCTTTTCTGAGGATCCCTTCCAACGTGATGGACAGGTAAGCCTTCTTAGCGGGCCCCTTTCTGATAATGTCACACAGGAACTCACCAGGTTGTCTCCGACGTTTATCACGCCTACCCCTGACTGTGTGACCTTCATTTATCAGTACTGTTAGTGCAGACACACATGGGTCTGACTGTTCAGTTCGTGGCGAGCCACTTTCAACGGTGAGTGAGCTTTCCCCCCCTTTTTCTGACGAGGGGTGCTCAGGCTCCGTAGCAATGAAGTCATGGTTACAGTCAACGTTCTGTTGACTGTCACATTCTGGACTGTCAACGATTCGACTGTCATTACCCTGATTGTCAGCATCCTGGCCACCAATGTCTTGGTGACTGCCAGCAACTGTGGCATTGTTGTTGTTAGAATGTTCAGAGTTACTATCAATGATAGTGCTACACATCACACCGGGTTTGTTCTCATTTTTAGTATTTTCCCACGTGTCGAACATCTGACGTATTTCCTCCTTGACTTCTGGGGACAGAGGGCTACGGCCTTTCCTCCGGGACTTCTGCGATTTTTTGTCTGTCTCGGACTGTTCAGTTTGAGGGGTAGGGGGAGCAGGTCCACGGCGTGGGGGCCCCTTCCGGGCCCAGACTGGCTTCGGGTGTCCCCTCTGGGACCACCCTTGGTTCGGGGGTTCCTGCTGGGACCACCCTTGGTTATATGGGTTACCCTTGTACCCATAATCTTTACTCGTTGGACGCGCACCCCCCTTTTGATCCTTTTGTTCACCCTCCGTGTTTTGCTTGAGCCACCTTGGGTTTTTCCTCAAGCGGACACCCCCACTTTGTGGTTTGTCAGGGTGAAAGGTCTGTTTCTTTTCGCCTGTCGGTGGATAGGGAGCTGGTGCTCGCGTCCCTTCCAGTTCCAGCGATTGGGAGTCGGCTCTCGCACTCGTGAACACCTCTACGGGTGTTCTGCATTCCATGCGGGCCTCGAAAACATTTACGGCGCATTGTTTCATTTCCTTGATGGTCTTGTCTCTGAAATTAGCCATCACTTGAACTGACTCTTTTATATCAGGGTGGAGGTTTTTACCGAAAAGGTATTTAAAACCTACGTCGTCCTCCATGCCCGGTTCATTGCGATTACCAAAGAAAGCCTGGAACATTCTCTGGTAATATGCCTGTGGATGCTCCTTCTTACCTTGCACGACCTTCTCGGCATCAGGGTAGCCACCAGGCCCCATGTTTGGAGTGAACTCTCGTATAAGAGTATCACGCAACAGTTTGTAATCTGTTTTTATGGCGTCCGGTTGGCGAACAATGAAGTTATATACAGGCCAGTCTGCGGTGAGCCTGATCAGCGCAATTTTATCCTCAGCAGTAGCATTTGGAAAATTACCCAGCTGGAAATCAAGAGAGTCTAGGTAGTTCTTTGTATAGATTGAACCCAACGGCCCTGGCTCAAAGCGTTGAATGTATCTAGAAAGCTTCTGGAGTTCAGGTATTGGAATAGAAAGTTTAGCATCATTGCTATTCCCATTTACCTGTGATCCATGTGCAGGTGTTGATGTTGAGGACGCAAGTCCCTGCTCCGACTGGCGGGTCTTAACAGGTACGGTGAGCTGTTCTGCATCACCGCGTGGAGGTGGTGGGGGTGGTGGTGTGATGCCTTGAGAATGCTTTGCCACAACATCCACCCACCTCTCCCTTTCTTTAAAGAGGTTTTCTTTAGTTAAGGTCAGTTCCACCTTACTTTCAGTCAATTCTCTGCGTAAACAATCAACTGCAGTTTGTAGCGCTGTGCACTGTTCACTGAGTTTTCTATTTTCCTCGAATTGAGTGCTCTCTTTTAGTTGTTCTTTTAATTTATCATACTCTATTTTCAACATTGTGCACCGGGTGTGGGCTTCTTCTCTTTTTTCCTTGTTCTCTTGTAGATCTTTAGACATCGATTGTACCTGTTGCTGTAATATTTCATTCTCTCTGATAGAATCGTCATATTTTTGTCCTCTGGACCGAATGTTTTCTTCATATGAATGTGTTTGCAACAGTATTTCATTGTTTAAACGTTCAATCTCTGTATTTGTCGTTTTCTTGTATGACACAAACTCTGAAGTGGTACCTTCGTGTTTAGTTTTCTCATCAGCCAGTTTATTTTTTTCATCAGCCAGTTCATCCTCAAGGTCCCCACTCTTATACAGTTCATGGTCCAGTCTGGTCTTCAACAGAAAGGCCAATTTGACAGTACGGTCGGCGCTGAGCTTTTTTCCACCTTTTTTGATTATGCCTGTTGCTAGACTTTCTAACTCTGTGTCCAGAGTCGGGGTGTCCATTGCTGCTACCTCCTCACCATACTTCACGAGTGTTTTCATTAGCAGTTTTAAGGCATTATCAACACAATCTGTGTCCTCTGACTCAGACTCTGAATCCTCCTGCGCTGGGATTTTCTCCTCAACCGGCGCTGGAGTTTGCTCACCATCAGCATCCTCCAAGGATGAGGATGGAACAACTTCATCTGATTGTTTATCCATATTTGTTTTGAGTCTGTAAAAATCAACAAGCTGGTACATGCAGGTGTTATTCGAAAAAGAAATTCGTTATCAAATTAACCTCACTGTTGTAAACGTACACAGAAAAACGTTAAAAATGCTATTTTTAACCAAAAGTGTACAGTGTATGCCAATGCTGTTTAAAATTTTGAATGTGGAAATGCTCTGCTCTCCATCAACTTTTCTTTTTTATTTAATCTGAAAATCAAATAAAAGATGCTTTTTTGAGTGTTATTTTAAATCTCTTCAGTATTTAAAATGAGCATCAATTGTTCGTCTGTACCTCTGTTTTCAAAAATTCTTTATTTAAAATAAACAGGATTTTTTGTTTGTGTACAGAACAATTTTAAAGCTGGTAAGTTTCACCATAAAAAATGCTGACTTTATGAGGTGTTGAGAGAAAACTCATCTATTAACGTCCAGCAGGGGGCAGCGTCGCGTATGTTATCACGAAGCGACTGAGTTTAAATCAGTACATGGAAAGAAAACAACCTATTAGGGTTAGTTTTCAGTAAGAACGTGATAATTGCTCGAACCGCGTTCTTGTCAGAGACAAGTTTATGTTGCTAGACAGTGTTGATGGCTGCAGATGAGTGTTTAAGTGTGTGTTCGTGTGTGAACGAGTGTCAACCGGCGAGTGTGACCTGTCACTCAAAGTGCGGCACCTGGAAGTGACGACAAAAATGGGCGGGCCAACGCAGCGTGCGTAGCGCGTCACCAGCTTCAGTGCTTGCGAGGCGGAGCTCGCTACAACATACGTGGCGTCAACAAATCAATCACAGCGTCAGTAGTTCATTCTACAAGCATACATGGCGAATGTAGATCCTTACCTTCGACCAATGTCGTGCCGGAAATGACGACAAAGTGGGCTGGTCGCAACGGCGTGCGACGTGATTGACAGCTCACAACAGCGAATCAGCGTTCGCCACAAGAGTGATTGACAGCACACAACAGCGAATCAGCGTTCGCTACAAGAGTGATTCACAGCACTCGTATCATCCAATCACAGCTCATAAACGGACATGAGACACGTCTTCTTAACGTTAGCTTAGCACAACAGAATACAACTTCATAGACTCTTAAAAACAACTCAAACGCTACAATTTAACTTCCCAAAATGCTGAAACATGCGGCGCACATCTAGACAGGCCAACTTAGTTACGCTCAGTAACCCAGCACTGCAGCTGTTGAACAACACGGACTCTCACGGAGTCACTCCAGGTCGGTTCCGGTCCACGTTAGAGGAGCAGAAAACTCGGGTCAGAACCCATTAACCGACACGTTCTAACAGTATATGCTGCTTCGACCTTCTTTAAAATGTAAAAATACCACAACAGCAATCTTGTAGATGTTAAATTAGCTTCCAGGGCAGGCAGTTTGACTCGGCGATCAAACAACAAAGTTCTGTACCGGAGTGTGTGCTTGAACTGGGTCGAAGCCGAACCAGAACTCCCACAGACCACGGCTGACAAAAACTTCACCTGAATGCTTCCAACAGCGCTTGCAGTGTTGAAACGAATAACAATCCCTCAGCCTCAAATGATAAAAACACGCAGAATCTGCCTGCTTTGAACACTTCCAGCCAAAATTATTATCCTCAGAGTTTAAAACTTGGATCCTTTTATGCAAACATGACGTTACAAGTTCATGACTGAGACCACAGATTTATCAATAAACTTTTAGAAGCCGATACGAGGCCACCAGATGTAAAGGGGTTAAAGGGGGGGTCAGTTTAATACTGACCTCCTTTTTACCTTAATTTACTTATTCAGATTGAATAGTAAATTCACGGATTCTCTTCTTTTTCAGTTTATTCAATATTTCTGTGATCTTTATGATGGATAAATAAACAGAGCCATTAAGTGACAATGGACACGTTAACTTAGTTTGATATGTCAAAGAGACACTATCATTTATTTAAAATAAATCAACTAAATTAACACCATTACACTTGATTGACATGATTTCACTTTCTTTCAATTCAAATACGTCAGCACACTTAAATTTAACACAACAGACATAAATATTAGATGTTAAGCATATTTAGTCTGTGGGCTCTTTTAGCTTAAAAATATAGTTTCCAGCTTAGGTTGAGAGGGAAAAGAAATAGGAGGAAAGAATTAAGAAGAACATTATCCTGAGCATGAGACCAGAGTGACACTTCCCATCAGACTTCTGCTAAAATCCAGGTACGTTTTGTAAACAGCTCCTTTACCTTTTGACGACAGCCCGGTAAGAGGGAAGACACCAGCCTTCAGATGCACAGAGTCCTTTAGTCCCAGCACGTCCAAAACTGGTTTTAGTTTACGTTTCAACGTCTCCTGGCTTCCGCGTTGGTCATCAGAGAATATGTCAGCTTCAGGCCTCTGACTTCAAGATAAACTTATTCCAGGAGGGAATAAACAAAGTTTTTGAGCTCGGCTTGTTCGAAGTAGACTCATAACAGCCTGTTATCAGTCCTTAGCTGAAGACGCCGGTCGTTAGCTCTTGACCACACGTGTCCAGCTCTTGGGAAAGTTCACATCTCTTTGGAAGTTCCCAGCAACTCTCTAGCTTCTTGCCGACTCTGAAGCCTTCAGCACAGCTCAGACTAGTACTTAAGGAAGGACCAGTCGAGTAGTTCAGTTGTCTTATCAAACCCAAGGTTAAAGCCAGCAGAGAGAAATGTTTAGGAAAAAAGACAGATAAGCTGGAGCCCTGCTCATGAGACTGTCTCTGAGTTTCTAAACAAAACCGTCCGGTCTCTGTGACCCGAAGATTTCACCTTTAACACAGCAGTGAATACAGTTTAAACTCTCACAGAATAACACAGCTTAAAAAGCACACATCATGAAAATGACAAAAGTTATTCTTTTGATCACATTAGAATAAAATCAAAGATAGAAATAGTCTCTTTTGGTGACTATATTTATCAGATTATAGCTAAATGAATGATTTTGTAGTAAATGTCTTGCTTTACTGAGTGGTCAGTAAAGGTCATCACTGGACAGTTCAAAAGTACACAGGTGTCTTAAAGTGAACATGGTCATGTCCACTACAGTAAAACAACACATGTCTCTCTCTTACTTGCCAATAAAGTCAGTGCATCCACCACATTTGGTGCGAGTAAAACTGCAACCTTTCGGCCTCTTTTCACAATGATTTCAACCCGAGTGAAATGGCTGCAGAGCTTCTGTTCAACCGTTGACAAACCCATGGCAACATCATCATGGAGCTTGGTGGTGTCACGCTCCATAAAACTTCGTAGGTGCATCTTTGAAACCTCTCCTGCTCGTCTACGATTGAACACAATGACCTATGCAAGTGTAACTTTTGCAAGTTCTGCATAAGTCTGGGGGCTGGCTTCATCTTTCAAGGTGTTAAAGGCATTTTCTCCTGATTTATTCAGATGCTGATGCAGAAGCTTAACATCTTCAGTGAATGGTAATGTTAATGGCCTATTGTATTTGGCATGATTTTAAGTGCTAAGGGCACTATGAGACACCATCTCTGACCATTTTGATGAGCACAGTTTTTTGAATGCGTCTGACGACTTCATCAGTTGTTCATCTTCTGCCATGAGTGCTCGGCAATGAACAAGGTTACAGATTTTGTTCAGTGTATGTCCCAGTTTTATGGCAAGGCTTGTTTTTTTGTATGAACGTGTTTCTTCATCAAAGCCTGACACAGTCTTTACTGCTTGCACAACTCTCTGGAAGTTAGCAGGTTTCACAGCATCCTCTAGGTTATGTATTGCATATTTTGTGCGCAGACATATCAACAAACGGCCAACTTCATGAAGCTTTTGTCGCATGTAGTCGTATTTTGAGGGGTCTTGTCCATGTCTGTTGTGGAGTGACTGAGCAAACTGAATAATACACAGGTCATTTCTCACAGCTGAGGTAACATCGTCGGGTTTCATACTTTTAATGATCTTACAAACACCACTTCAGATTTCATGATAGAATGCAGACTCTTTAGCCAAAGCCAAACTCAGCACTTTGGCTCTTCCAGGTGGATTATCCATATCCATATTTTCTGGCTTACAAGGGCATCTACGGACATGTCTCCATAGTTGCTTTTGAACGTACATTCCTTCACAGTAGATACAGTGAATAAATGTTCCATCTACGGCCTTAGCTTTTGTCTTTCTCTTCACTTTCAAGGGCCCTTGTCCACCTTGTAAAACTGCATTGTTATGCTTGTGAATTCCCCTGTTCCTCAATTTTTCTAATAAAACTTTGCGCTCTTTAGAATCCTTGTGAAGGGAAAACAGTTGGATAATTTCAGGATGCGTCTGGTGTGTTTGCAAATGGCGTGAAATTTTAGTTTGTGGCTTACCACAAACATAACAGAAGTTTTGTAGACATGTAATCTGCTTTGAGGATTCCTGTTTGAGAAGCTCATCTTTTCTGTCTGGTTTATCCTTTGAGTATGTGGTAGAAGTGGCTTGGCCTGATGTTTTAAATGCGCTTTCTCCAATATTACTTGTGTCAGGAGGAAAGCACCATTTTGACGTGCTGGGAAAAACAGGGAAACTTGTGTCTGACATATTAGGATCAGGTATTGCTCCTTTTTCCAGAATCTGTCCAACTTTGGACTGGCTACACTGAAGGGGGACACAGGGACATCTGGACAAGTCTCCAGTCCATCACAGGTACACAGGGACAAGTCTCCAGTCCATCACAAGGACACGTGGACAAGTCTCCAGTCTATCACAGGGATACCTGGACAGGTCTCCAGTCCATCACAGGTACACAGGGACAAGTCTCCAGTCCATCACAAGGACACATGGACAAGTCTCCAGTCCATCACAGGGACATGTGGACAAGTCTCCAGTCCATCACAAGGACACATGGACAAGTCTCCAGTCCATCAAAGGGATACCTGGACAGGTCTCCAGTCCATCACAGGTACACAGGGACAAGTCTCCAGTCCATCACAAGGACAGATGGACAAGTCTCCAGTCCATCACAGGGATACCTGGACAGGTCTCCAGTCCATCACAGGTACACAGGGACAAGTCTCCAGTCCATCACAAGGACACATGGACAAGTCTCCAGTCCATCACAGGGACATGTGGACAAGTCTCCAGTCAATCACAGGGACACCTGGACAGGTCTCCAGTCCATCACAGGGACACATTTACAACTCTTCAGTCCATCACAGGGACACATTTACAAGTCTCCAGTCCATCACAGGGACACATTTACAAGTCTCCAGTCCATCACAGGGACATCCTGGACAGGTCTCCAGTCCATCACAGGGACACGTGGACAAGTCTCCAGTCCATCACAGGGACACATTTACAAGTCACCAGTCCATCACAGGGACACGTGGACAAGTCTCCAGTCCATCACAGGGACACATGGACAGGTCTCCAGTCCATCACAGGGACATGTGGACAAGTCTCCAGTCCATCACAAGGACACCTGGACAGGTCTCAAGTCCATCACAGGTAAACAGGGACAAGTCTCCAGTCCATCACAAGGACACATGGACAAGTCTCCAGTCCATCACAAGGACACGTGGACAAGTCTCCAGTCCATCACAGGGACATGTGGACAAGTCTCCAGTCCATCACAAGGACACCTGGACAGGTCTCAAGTCCATCACAGGTACACAGGGACAAGTCTCCAGTCCATCACAGGGACACATGGACAGGTCTCCAGTCCATCACAGGGACACATGGACAAGTATCCAGTCCATCACAGGGACACCTGGACAGGTCTCCAGTCCATCACAGGGACACATTTACAAGTCTCCAGTCCATCACAGGGACACATTTATAAATTAAAATATATAAATTACACATTTTTGTCATCTGTGTATGTTTCCCATACTTGACAGACAAAATTGTTCTCTGCATTTAACCCAACCACCACCAAGTGGTGCAGTGAGCAGCCGTAGTCAGCGCCCGGGGAGCTGGGGAAATAGGTATGCACTCATAGACACCCCAAGGTGTGTAGTGGCCGGGGTTCGAACTCGAACCAGGGTCCTTCAGATCACAAGTCCGGTTCCCTTGCAAGTCTCCAGTCCATCACAGGGACACATTTACAAGTCTCCAGTCCATCACAGGGACACATTTACAAGTCTCCAGTCCATCACAGGGACACATTTACAAGTCGCCAGTCCATCACAGGGACATCCTGGACAGGTCTCCAGTCCATCACAGGGACACATGGACAAGTCTCCAGTCCATCACAGGGACACATTTACAAGTCACCAGTCCATCACAGGGACACGTGGACAAGTCTCCAGTCCATCACAGGGACACCTGGACAGGTCTCCAGTCCATCACAGGGACACATTTACAAGTCTCCAGTCCATCACAGGGACACATTTACAAGTCTCCAGTCCATCACAGGGACATCCTGGACAGGTCTCCAGTCCATCACAGGGACACGTGGACAAGTCTCCAGTCCATCACAGGGACACGTGGACAAGTCTCCAGTCCATCACAGGGACACATGGACAGGTCTCTAGTCCATCACAGGGACATGTGGACAAGTCTCCAGTCCATCACAAGGACACCTGGACAGGTCTCAAGTCCATCACAGGTACACAGGGAAAAGTCTCCAGTCCATCACAAGGACACATGGACAAGTCTCCAGTCCATCACAGGGATACCTGGACAGGTCTCCAGTCCATCACAGGTATACAGGGACAAGTCTCCAGTCCATCACAAGGACACGTGGACAAGTCTCCAGTCCATCACAGGGACATCCTGGACAGGTCTCCAGTCCATCACAGGGACATGTGGACAAGTCTCCAGTCCATCACAAGGATACCTGGACAGGTCTCCAGTCCATCACAGGTACACAGGGACAAGTCTCCAATCCATCACAAGGACACATGGACAAGTCTCCAGTCCATCACAGGGACATGTGGACAAGTCTCCAGTCCATCACAAGGACACCTGGACAGGTCTCAAGTCCATCACAGGTACACAGGGAAAAGTCTCCAGTCCATCACAGGGACACATGGACAAGTCTCCAGTCCATCACAGGGATACCTGGACAGGTCTCCAGTCCATCACATCACAAAAATTAAGAACCATTACACGATTGTTTGGTTTATCATATTTATGGCTATTCTGTAAATAGTAAAAATAGAAAAATGACATTCTTTAAAGGAGTACTTTTTCAGTGTCAACTATCCTTCCTCGATGCACTTGCACATACCTTTATTTTGCTCTTACAGAATGTTTTGTTAGCAACTGAAACCTCTGTTGGAGGTGGTGCCTCAAAATCTTGCACATCAGAAGACATTCCATGTAATCTCTGTTGAGATTTTGATCACATAGTAGGAAATAATTGAAAATATATTGTGGTGAAACACATGTTGTAAACCTGTATGATTAAAAAAATATTTTTAAGCATGATTACATTCAAAAAGTAAAATTTAAATCACCTTGCATCTCCATGGCCATTCTGAGTCGCCATAATTATAGGTGATCTCATCTCCTTCATTGATGGGTTTAGTTGCAAACAAACATAGATAGGGCTTTTTGTTTACAATTATGTACCTCATCTTTGCATTTGGGTTTATATGGTCATAATTTACAAGCCTTCCAAGCGACCTGTCCTCGTTTGCTGAATCAACACTACAAATGCATAATGCATATTAAAAAAAAAAAAAACTCTTGCCAGCACTATAAATTACCTTACAATTAATAGCCTTTTATAAGTCATGTCAGACACAATGATAGGTTATTCTTACATACTCATACATACTCACAATATTTTTCCATCGAAGTAGAATTCAAACAAAAACACTTTCTGTGATTCATCGTAAACATGATGCTTCCTCTCACATCCTCCTTGGTGATCAGTTCACCTCGATATTCCAAAAGAATGTCATCTTTTGCAAAGGATTTTTTTGCAGAGATTCCATGACCTAGTTATATAAAAATCACATCAGTCCATCACAGGGACACATTTACAAGTCTCCAGTCCATCACAAGGACACATTTACAAGTCTCCAGTCCATCACAGGGACACCTGTTCGGCCATAAGTCAGCCATTTTGGGTCAAAGGGTAATTTTTGGCTGTTTTTCACTTTTCATTGATGGTGAATTTTAATGCACTCCTCCTAGGGATTTTGAGCGACTGACTTCAACCTTGGTTAATATGCACTTAAGATGTGGGTGAGTGAAAATTCATCAAAAACTTGTATTTTCATATATGCTGAAGGGACGTGGCCTTGCCTCAACGTTTGGCTTCTCGCCATACATTTTAAAACGCTATAACTTTCACAATGAAAAACAGAATTGCACCAAACTTGGCATGAGTGATCCATGTCAGATGCCCAACAATTCTCTGTGGTCATGTTGTGCTGTCACTGAAACCCCGCTCCCTCAGAACAGGAAGTCACTTTTTTCTTGGAAGGCTCCCTTTCTGACAGCCTTGAACTAATCAGGATGATCCTACGTTAGAAGACGTAAAACAAGTTGGTTTGGACCAACGATCCAAGCGGGACGGTGCTCGTTAACAGCGGAATCGAAATAAAGGATCGTGCAGAGATTTTTTTCTTCAAAACATACATTTTCCTGGATAAGTTGAAGGTAACGCTCCCATTATGCCGATTCGCCATGCAACAGCGACTCCAACTCAGGAGAAGGCACCCTCCGCGGCTGCAGAGAACGATCCAGAAGCCTCAGATGAGGAGTCGCCCTCTGCTGATTAAGATCAGGCAGCATCTTCAGCTGCAAGAGGCGAAGATGAGGAGGGGGAGAATTCAGGTGACGCGAATACGGACAAGAATGAAGACACTACTGAAGAGGGAGTGGAGGGAGAAAAAAAAAGATGAGAAAGATGTGAAATGCCCGGACTGCGAGGCTGGCCAGTGCTCAACACACTGCTTTGTTCTCCTTCTAAGGATGAAGGATGGCTACAAGTATGGGAAATCCAAAAGCAAGAAGGTGAAACGGACAATTCCTGCATGGGCTAGTGCCACTGCCAGCAAACGCATTCCTGTTACCAACTATGCAGGCACGCAGTGCAAAGTGGATACTGTAGTATCATTATCGAAGCTATAATTTACTCTCAGGACAAGGTAGGGATTTCATTCCAGTCACTCATGAAATAACTTCATTATTGATTTTATTAATAGTGTTATTATTTATCTCTAAATAAAAAAAGTGGTCCTCCTTTATTTATATCGTCTGCAGAGACTCGAAGAAACACACCGACCACAGGTTCAGACCCATCGATGAAGCTGCAGCGGAACTCAGAGAGGATCTGCTGAGATCCATGAAACCACTGAAGGAGAAGCAGGAGGTCAAGAAGAAAGTTCAGTCTGAGTTTGATCAGACAGCAGAACATGTGAAGGTCCAGGCTCGACTCACAAAGACGCAGATTAAGAAGCAGTTTAAGAAGCTTCACCAGTTTCTAACAGAGGAAGAGGAGGCCAGGCTGGCTGCTCTGAGGGAGGAAGAGGAGCAGAAGAGTGGACTGATTGAGAATATGGAGGCTCTGAGCAGAGAGATGGCAGCTCTTTCGGACACAGTCAGAGCCACAGAGGAGGAGCTGAGAGCTGAAGTGTTATTTGTTCATTATTGATTTTATTAATAGTGTTATTATTTATCTCTAAATAAAAAAAAGTGGTCCTCCTTAATTTATATCGTCTGCAGAGACTCGAAGAAACACACCGACCACAGGTTCAGACCCATCGATGAAGCTGCAGCGGAACTCAGAGAGGATCTGCTGAGATCCATGAAACCACTGAAGGAGAAGCAGGAGGTCAAGAAGAAAGTTCAGTCTGAGTTTGATCAGACAGCAGAACATGTGAAGGTCCAGGCTCGACTCACAAAGACGCAGATTAAGAAGCAGTTTAAGAAGCTTCACCAGTTTCTAACAGAGGAAGAGGAGGCCAGGCTGGCTGCTCTGAGGGAGGAAGAGGAGCAGAAGAGTGGACTGATTGAGAATATGGAGGCTATGAGCAGAGAGATGGCAGCTCTTTCGGACACAGTCAGAGCCACAGAGGAGGAGCTGAGAGCTGAAGTATTATTTGTTCATTATTGATTTTATTAATAGTGTTATTATTTATCTCTAAATAAAAAAAAGTGGTCCTCCTTAATTTATATCGTCTACAGAGACTCGAAGAAACACACCGACCACAGGTTCAGACCCATCGATGAAGCTGCAACGGAACTCAAAGAGGATCTGCTGAGATCTATGAAACCACTGAAGGAGAAGCAGGAGGTCAAGAAGAAAGTTCAGTCTGAGTTTGATCAGACAGCAGAACATGTGAAGGTCCAGGCTCGACTCACAAAGAGGCAGATGCCTCTTTGTGAGTCGAGCCTGGACCTTCACATGTTCTGCTGTCTGATCAAACTCAGACTGAACTTTCTTCTTGACCTCCTGCTTCTCCTTCAGTGGTTTCATAGATCTCAGCAGATCCTCTTTGAGTTCCGTTGCAGCTTCATCGATGGGTCTGAACCTGTGGTCGGTGTGTTTCTTCGAGTCTCTGTAGACGATATAAATTAAGGAGGACCACTTTTTTTTATTTAGAGATAAATAATAACACTATTAATAAAATCAATAATGAACAAATAATACTTCAGCTCTCAGCTCCTCCTCTGTGGCTCTGACTGTGTCCGAAAGAGCTGCCATCTCTCTGCTCATAGCCTCCATATTCTCAATCAGTCCACTCTTCTGCTCCTCTTCCTCCCTCAGAGCAGCCAGCCTGGCCTCCTCTTCCTCTGTTAGAAACTGGTGAAGCTTCTTAAACTGCTTCTTAATCTGCGTCTTTGTGAGTCGAGCCTGGACCTTCACATGTTCTGCTGTCTGATCAAACTCAGACTGAACTTTCTTCTTGACCTCCTGCTTCTCCTTCAGTGGTTTCATGGATCTCAGCAGATCCTCTCTGAGTTCCGCTGCAGCTTCATCGATGGGTCTGAACCTGTGGTCGGTGTGTTTCTTCGAGTCTCTGCAGACGATATAAATTAAGGAGGACCACTTTTTTTATTTAGAGATAAATAATAACACTATTAATAAAATCAATAATGAACAAATAACACTTCAGCTCTCAGCTCCTCCTCTGTGGCTCTGACTGTGTCCGAAAGAGCTGCCATCTCTCTGCTTAGAGCCTCCATATTCTCAATCAGTCCACTCTTCTGCTCCTCTTCCTCCCTCAGAGTAGCCAGCCTGGCCTCCTCTTCCTCTGTTAGAAACTGGTGAAGCTTCTTAAACTGCTTC